>VYZX01002671.1:30605-83269 GCA_013401335.1 Brachypteracias leptosomus | reverse complement strand
TTTATTTCTCATTATATGTTTGAAAATAAGGTATTCATCCTCAAAGGATCCTGAATACTTAAGAACATAACGAGCCAAAAAACCAGGAGTGCTCATTTTGACACAATTATTCTGCTCTTCACACATGGACACACACATATTTATGCTTTAGGTACTTAAATTTAGGATCCATACTTTGCAGGAACAGTAAAAACCAACATAGATACTTCTAAGTTATAACTTTCTCGATAGCCTAGCAGATGACAAAATGAGGAAAGATTTACACCAGAGATTATGAAAATGCAGGATCATTTGAGAGCCATAAAAGTAAATGGTGGGAAATGTTAACAGCAACAGCTGTGAAAAGAAATTATAGAAGATTAAAAGTATAGAAGAGAGCAACAATAGTAAAAACAGTTTAAAATTTAAACTGCTTCACAAGAGAGATTCTTTAATTACGATTTCCGGAGATATTTGAGTAATAACTGCAAGAACACTGAGGTTTAGATATTTATACTTATTTTAGTATCCTAAGAACATACTAATACTATAAAATCACAGCGAGAAAACTATAGCAGATCACATGACTGTATGAACCATGCTGATCAAGGTCTACAATAACTTTTTCAGGTTGTGCACAGTATAGCAATCACAGGCACACTTAGTGGTGAAGGCAGGTGCAAAAGTATAGGAAGCCTCCCTATAAACACAGTAAATTTGCAGCAAAACTCAGTTTTGCCCAGGAAAGTCTTAGGCAGCAAGAAGTAGGTATATCTATTTTGTGGTTTATTATTTATTATTTCATATCTATGGGATGAATATTTGTATTATTGCCCCAGACAGTTGAAATGCTGGGAGACAGTGGAAAGCATAGAGGGCTGAATGTGTGCACACAGTGAATAGTTCAATACTGTGGCATATGCATTTCCTTTAACTATCCATAGTAAAATCCTGCTCTGCTACCAGAAGCACTAAACTGGACAGGGAATAGTTGCAACATGGCAGAACGGTGATCCCATCAACACCAAACTGCAGAAATACATGGCAGAAAGCACAGTATTAGAACCATGTTGAAATACACATTATGCAGAAGTATCTGGAATGAAAGGCAAAATGTAAAGTATGCCTGTCTACTGAACATCATCCCAAAAGGTTAAATTCCAAATGACACCAGCAATGTTAATGTGCTGCCAAAATTCTACAGTATGAGAACAGACATTGTATTCTATTAGGATTTTAAGTTACTGTTTATGATGTCTCTCAGCCTTTTCTGATACTACCAACTCTATGAAACAGGGCTCCCAGCTACATACCCCTTTGAACTCTGGAAAAGTTCCTTTTCCAAAAGTACAATATTCCAACTCAAGGCTTATCTACTCAGACAAACACCAGAAGAAGACTCCTAGTCATTCATGCAGGAAGTTAGTTAATAAAATACAGGCAAAATCTGGAATTATTTTATCATAATTAATAATGTATTATGATGATTATGGTTTGGCTGAGAACAAACAGGCCAGCCTGAGCTTGTCTGAGATAACTGCCAGATCTTCTGCACATGTAACAGATGGTGGAAGCATTTTAAAGACTCCCTGTGCACAAGAACAGTGTGTAACCAGGGCTCGGAGTCAATGCAACAGTCAAGTAGCTGAAGTGGGTTATGATAAAAGCATACTAAGCAGCACGGGCTAATCTTAAAGTTTTGGGTTTAATCTGAAGAAAAGGTGAAAAAAAAAAGAATAGTGCATTCAAGGGATGTGAGAGGAAAGTGGCTGCACAACTTGCATTGACTGTTGACTGATGAAAGCAAAGGAAACTGGCTTTTGAAATAGTGCACCAAATCCAGTAGGTACAGTGGGTGGAAGGACAATGGTTCAACTCAAGGGGAAATACACCCCCTTATAAAAGGGCTTGCTGAAACTTACTTAACAGTTTTTATGGACAATACAGGGTGGTTTGGAAACTTTGCAAGTTACTTTTCAATAAACCTTATTCTTCCCAAGAACATAATTCATTTTGTGTGCTTATGTCTAATCTCTTTTGGCTCATCTTACTTTGAAAAGGGTTTTGAACTCCAAGAATGTTCCTCAAATACTCCCTCTAAGAGTCCCAGAAGGCAAATATTACAGTGTAGAAGAGGAAGACAGAACAATAAATGAAAAGTAATATCATACCACTGAGAACTCTCAGCCACATCCCAAGTTACACCCGCTGCAGAGAATCTGTCTTCCTCTCTAATTAATTTCTTATGGTATCTAAGTAAGGTAAGTTGCAAGAAACAGGCATTTATCAACCAAAGAAAGAGTCCAAATTAGAAAAAAGATCAAAAGAGGAATGATGCAACCACTGACATCTGATGCTGCCAGCATCCCTTCAGCCTTTCACTGAACCATTACAATATTTACCCTAGTACAAGCATATATGCTGTGTTCCTCTCTACACCAGTGTGCTTTCCAGAGCAGTATGCAAGCAACACTTAAACATTGGCATGTGCTGCATTCATGGATTTAACTTTTTATGAAGTTGTTCAAAGAGGAGTTTAATACTATTATTTAGTTGAGCTCTCTCAGGCTAGGTTTCCACATGGAGATCCTTCAATCCTTTGCTTTTTGGCATGAAGTAGAGATGCAGGTGCAATCTGAAACCAATTTAGATTGGAATCAAACTGGAGACCTGACTGTCTTTTTACACCAGTTCCATGCCCTTAATTTCAGTGAATCATTCCTGATATATCCATGAAATGAGAATCAGCCTGGACGTATACATTTGCCAGAAATGGCTTTACCATTAGAGATATCACCAGCCCACCTATCTGAAGAATATTGTACTGCCAGCTCACAAAGAAAAAGTTTTAAAATATAAGCAGAAGCTGCAATTTAGGTTGTCAGAGAAAACCCGAGTTCAGTTTTCATGAAGAACATGGGGTTGCTGTCAGCAATAGTTGCTGGCTCTAGTGATGGACAGAATACTGAAAATTCTCTCCTGCCTGCTAAAGTAAATCAGATATTTGAAGCATATAATTTATTTCCTGCCTGCACAGAGATGCCAGCAGAGCTCTTTACAACAGAAAGGCCAGGGCAAATCATGCCAGTTATGAAAAAGTTTTATACTAATGATACCATACAGAAAATGCTTATGTCTTTCAAGTATCTACAGGGATGAGAGAGAGGAGCATAATCCTCTTTCACAGAAGTTTCTCATCCTGGTGGCAAGGCATACCTTGAAGCCCTGACACAAACCTTATTATTTTTTGTTCAGAGTAGAAAAAATAAGGTCTAAATGCTACATGAGATAAGATGAAACCTCAGGTACTCATGGAGTTGTGAAGCACCAAAATCTATCCTGCCAAAACAAAGCAAGTGCCTCGGCAATCTCTTTATTGCTTTTTTCCACCTGATTCCATATCATAAATGTGACACACACTGTTGAAGATCAGCATAAACAATTTGAGTTTGGCCAAATACAGGTTTTTTGTGACCCATTTTGGCAAGCTTGTGTTTTGTTATTGTCAGAACTCATAAAAATATTAAATTTCTTGCACTTTATAAACACCTTTTTGCTGCTTCAAGGAATAGCATACACTTATACACACAAAAATATCCATGTCAACAAAGCATGGTTAAGGTTGTAAAAATCCAGCATTGAAAGATCAGGAAATGCCAGATTTGTCTGAACATCTGTAATTTAAAACCCTCACACCTATGCATTATGATAAAAGTCTTTCATTACATGATAGCATATAATACGTTCCATGACATTAGAGGATCCAGAAGAGCACAGGAATCCAGCTTTCATTGTTTGTGTTAGGGAAAGCGTTCATTACAAAGTAAATCCTACTTCACATCTGTAGGCTTTAAGCTAAAAAATGACTTTGGGGTTTGCTACTGTCAGGAGCAGTTTGCAAATGCACAGTGAAGATGGAATATATTGAGATTTCAGTTGTCGAGATCGAATAAATCTTTCCTGAATACACATGAATTTGATTTTTTTAAAGCTTGTATCTTGCATAAAATTGGTCAGCTTTTCACTCAAGACCCAAAATAATCTCACAACAAATTTGAATTCACTGCTCCACAACCTGCCAAGCAATAGACTCAGAGAGGAAAGATTCAGAAACAGCTGAGTAGTTTTTAGCCCAACATTTTTAGCCAGTCTGACAAAGTTGTATAAACAAACCAAACCAGATTTATGTACTGGGAAATGATGAACAATCTCATTAAATGATAATTGATGATAGACCTCCCTGTGGTTTCCCATGCAAAACATGTATGTACCTGCACACTACATAGAACAAATTAACACATACATTAGTAAATAACACTTCAAAGCAAAACAAAGTGTTTGAATGGCATCTAGAGATTGGGGAATACTAGGAAAAATTTAAAAATCCTTTAAGATGGATCTCTTTTTTTTCAGGGAAAATATGTGTGGTTTGAAACCTGGATGTGAATATTGCATGGTGGGAAGAAGTCTAATAACTTCACTCCCAGGTGAACAAAAAAAATTGAGACATACAAGAACGTGGGTGCTAGCAACATTCTCTAATTATATGACTCCTAGTCTCTAAATTTTCCACCCTCTCTCCCACTTTGAGCTTAAGGTTCTTTTTCTCACATACAGAGCTCCACAAAAGTCCCTCTTGCCCACATCTCATTTCTCATTTTCTCCTTCTGTTACTGCCTGAGTTCTATCCAAATTATTTTCTTAAACGCCTACTGTACACTTTCTCTGGTCTTTGCATCACATCAATGCCTGTGTTCCAAAGAACAGAGTCATCTTCATTTGAATTGCTATCTAAATCAGGCTTTTTCTGCAAGCTCAACAAATGCTAATATGGCAGCTAAAGCAACCTTCTTTTTTAAGTAACTAGTTCTCTAGATGAAAAATATCTTCTTTATCCTGACGCATTACATGTACTGTTTGACTAACGCAGAATATCCCCAACTTGTCAGGCATATTTTCACCCACAAAACTGTGAAAAGTAAAAGTTGTATCATATGTAGGTTAATATCCTAGATCTTCTTCAACTAATTTGCTGGGTTTGTAAAACCAGAGTCACTCTATGAAACTTTTCTCCCTTCATGATTAATTTTTTTTTTTCTTTAAAGGAAACTTGGTTTTGAAAAGATAGGAGTGAAATCAGCTCCCTAAAACTGAAAACTGACAAATTCCACAGCTGCTCCTTATCTCTATGATGGTCTTACCAAAATCTCAGAGGTGACAGCTCTAAGTTCTGCAAAAGTTAGGCTATGAATTTTTATTTCTCAGACATGGATACAAGCCACCAATATGGCTAAAAGCAAAGCCAGAAAAGCTAAAGGAAAAGAAACAGAAAATGTCTGCAGTACTACTGAGAGAATGTTTTTAGGTTCACACCCATATATACATGTATAAGTACAAGATAGTGTTATCTCCTTTTTCACACGGCATAGATAATGGGATATAACCCCACTTTTTGCTTCCCACTGCTCATGGGTACTGCCACCTTCTGACACTCGCAGAGGGCAAACAGGTGGAGAAGATCAGGGTTCTGGTTCCAGACAACTCCAAATGCATGTTCTGACACACTTCCTCAGGCACACACAAGCTCTCTGCTGTCTAGAGACAATGTGTATTCTCCCTACACCCATTAATTGACAAGGTAACCTATAAAAATCATGTCCCGTTTCAGAGATTCAACATTGCAAGTAAGGTCTGGGTTTCTTAATATTTTCTTTCATGTCTTCAACAATAAATTCTTCCTAAGTCCCCTTCCCATGTGGGAAATTTGCTTTTTCCCCACTCATGGTGTGTTGTGTGGTCAGAAACCTAGCAGCCCCAGAAGCTTGCTTTCTTTTGCTATTCCTTATAAACAAAATGGTGATATACTGGCAGGTATGAAGAACGAAAAATATTTGTTTAGCTCAGATAGTTTTTTACTTAGCAGAACACTGTTACCTGTCTGCATCCACAGTCACGTCATGAACCCCTCTCTGAATGACATCTCGAGAGGCACCTAGGTCTGGTATTCGGTTCAGACTTCTTGTATATAGGTTGAGTCCTCCATCTGTCATGTACCTGAAAATAAATGTGTGGTCAATCAGTGGGAAATGCAACCATCTGGCAACCATGTTTCACTATAAAGTTAATGGACCATGCAATTCAAATGTTTAAGGTACAGGCTGTCCTATGAGATAATAGGCTTATACTAAATTTTGTCACTTTGTGTGGCCAGTGCAGGAAGATCAGATATATGCTCATTTCTAGGATCATTTGCCTTTTTCTGTGATGGCTTACAGGCCAAGTTGGTTTACTAAAATATATTTTGACTGAAGCCCTCAAAAATTTTAATTGCTTTTTAAGTACTGCAGTTTCATCAAAGAATAGCACAGGAAGCAAAAAGCATA
Source organism: Brachypteracias leptosomus (assembly GCA_013401335.1). Classification (NCBI taxonomy): domain Eukaryota; kingdom Metazoa; phylum Chordata; class Aves; order Coraciiformes; family Brachypteraciidae; genus Brachypteracias; species Brachypteracias leptosomus. The sequence goes on along the minus strand of VYZX01002671.1, from coordinate 76,907 downwards.
ACTCAAGTTAAAAAAGAAAAAATTAGACCCAAATCCACAGTCCTGCTGGGATGCAATTATTCAGATAGAAAAGAGATACCCACTGAAGCCCTTACAATGACATTTAAGAATATGTTTCTATCTGTGTTCCTTTTGCTTGATTCCCACCACTTCACATTATAATGAATGACTAATGAATTGAACAGTGTCTATAGTGCTGCTTACTCACTTGAGAATCATTAAAAGTTCCTGAATTTCAAGCAGCAGCAATAATTTCTGGAATGTCCACCTACAGCTCAGTTATCTCTGTGAGAGATCTTGGTGCTTGTAACTGAGCACCACAAGCCTGTCCTACTCTGAAGATCTACCCACTATTTTCTCAAAGGACCTTTCAATAAACTGTCTTCCCTCCTAGGCTCTTGTTTTTTAAATTTTCCTCTTGCAGTTTTTGATAACTTTAGTGTACCAACCTAGTACAGAGTTTGCACAAATTTATTTGTGAAGGACCATGAACATGTATGGCATTTAAAATACAAGTGTACATATACAGAAAAAAAAATGGTATACTAGTAAACCTACTCAAAGTAAAATTACAGGTTTACTGAAATAAGTGTAGTCCCCATGTTAGGATGATGACTAAAAAGATCTACTTGAGTTCTCTCCCAACTCAAGTAATCTTTAACACGTTCTCCTTGAGCCACGAAATGGTGCCACTCAAACTCACCTCTCAGTTGAAGCGTATGTCCAAATGCACAAACATCTAATTTTAATAACTCTACGCAGCCTCCCAGGCACAAGCCAAGGCACACGCACTTGCTTGTGCTCCAGATGTTCTGTTGGCCTCCTCCCTGTTGTTCCTTCTGGGAGCTGATTTAATTAAAACTAACTGTCCCAGAGACCTTGGGGCTAATACAGCAGCCCGGGAGCACCAGCCTCCACCCCCACGGTTTGGGGTAGGTGAACTAGTGCAGATTTTAAGAGCAAAGCTGTGGCTTTCTTTTTGAGAGCAAAGCAAGTGGTAGGGTAGCCATGAGCGACAGCTACAGTTTGAGACAGCATCATGTCCTTGGTGGCAATCTGGACGAAAGTAACCTCAAGTGCATTAAAGCACAAAGAGTTGGTGTGTTTACTTTTAACTAAATTCTGAGGCATTTTACGCACTGGTAGGATTTGGCCTGCAGTTCAGCAAGGGATTTCTGAAATCTTGGTATCTGGAGCCTGCAGAAGGTAACTTCACATTTGCTTTCAAAGGTAAATTAACAGTCACACTTACATACTAGACTTATCCTTTTATTAAAGACAACATTTAGGCTTTTGGACAGATCATTTAGCTAGGGTGAATTATGTCATAAGTTCCAAGGCTCTGGAATTGCATATTAAATTTAGCTGTGTTTTGAATGCAACCCACACTATATGGATTTTTTCCCTGTGTAAGTAAAGCTTGAATGGAGAGACTTAAACAAGTGCAACAGGCCCTTTTTCTAATTACTGCTGCATTCCTGTCCCCCAGTGTTTAAAGTAATTAAACTGATAATGGAAGAGGCATAAAGGAGATAAGACTTTACATGCCTCAGTGAATCCTGAAATTTCAGAGCTTATTAACTTGTTTTTAACATTTACTGCACCTAAAATGTTAACTGAGCATATTGCAACTTACTGTCTATTGAGTCATCCTTATTACAGATGCAAAGAAAAGTCACATAAGATTACTATATTCATCCTCTAATGTGATAAGCTAATTAATACAACTCATCAGGCACTGCATAGGATTCCCCTATCTTTTTTTTTTAAAATAAATCCATGCACCCATTGATGGCAGCATTTATATTTCCTTTATGATAAAAGGTCTTCAGACATTAAAGTATTACATTTTCTGTATGTCTCTTCTCTGTTCTAGCACACATGAATATGACATCCTACTTGACAGCCACCAATGCTATCCTGTGGACAACCTTGTCAGCAGTGCTCCATTCACAGATCAATGAGACAGTGCACCAGGGAGATACAGGAACACGCTTTCTTTATGGTTAGGCTTTTTCTAGAGATCTATCTTTGGATGACGCTTGAGGTGAGACATTACTCTAGAGAGAGCTTGATCACAGACTTACATTTGCCCTTAGGAACGTATCATATCCAATTTCATCAGCCACCATTCTCTAATCATAGCTATACTTCAAACTAAAAGATTAGATTGGCATCAAGAGTCCTAAATTTATACAGACTGAAGTAGTTTGGTGTGACATGGCCATGTCTCTATGGGACTTCTGTTCAACCCAATGTTACCTCAGCCACCACACAACCATGATATGCCAGCAACATCACTGAATGGTAATTTAAGTATGAGCAAAACTGTAACATACCTTTTAAAATGATGTTTTAGGTGTTCTAACATACAGAGGAGTGAAGTGACATGTTCCAGGATTGATATAAGAATGGTTAAATAGCAATTTTAAACACAGGGAATGCAGTACACCAAAGTCAATTAACTGATTAAGCAAGCAAAGCTAAAAATAATTGCCATTCTTCCTCCTGGATATGCTAGAAGAGTGACTGATCTATTATTTTATGAAAAGACATTCCTACAGCTCAGATGATATCCACAGTTGAAAAATTGCAATACAGGCCTATCACACAGACCACACTAGACAATATCTGAAGTGGAAACAGAGAAAGTCAGTGCTGTCAGCAACTGCTTTTCATCAGCTGCATCCAACACCTTATCTACCATCTCAAGTAAAACATAATAACACCAAAAGAAGACTCATCCCAGAGCAAGCAGTGCAAAATTCCAGTAAATAATAAGAAGTACCTGTGCCCTTACCAAAGTTCACAGCAAAGTCATCTTGACATTAAAGGAGAAGAATTGGATTTCAAGGCAGCTGAGAATGTAACTTGCAGCTTAGGGGCTTATTTTTGTGTTGTATTAGGTTTTTTATATGTATATTTTTAATGTTGCAGCCATAATTCAACCTCCACTTGTGTGCTAGAACTTGATAGAAAAATCCTATTAAACCTGCCAGTCATGTATTAGTTCAAATGAGGAAAAAGCGCTACTTACCCACTATTGATGTCATCAGTTCTGAGGCTTTTCCCAAGAATGTCCCCGTCACTCATGTAACCACCAACGTCAACTTCAGAGGACATGTCCAAATCACCACCGCCCTTCTCACTCATGTCCATCTGTGAGATATTTCCAAGGCGAGAAACAGCAGCTCGGCGCAGCGGGGTGGTGTACATGAACCGAGAAGGGTCTGTGTGTATGAAGCGACTCGCGCTGCTGCGAGGATAACCTGCACCCAAGGATGGGGCATCTCCTGCCTGCAGCCGAGGACTGGCCTGCCCTAGCCTCCAGGTCACTGGGGTGGACCGGCTTGTCAAGCTTGGTATGCTTCTTCCGTTCACCTCAGTTGTCACAGTGCTGTCAAAAGTTGTCTCCAATGTGCTGCCAAACAAAATGGAGAAGTCAGTGAACTGTGCTCTCTCTGTTCCTGAGAAACAAGGAAAAGCAAAGGCTAGAGGAATGTATATATTTTTTAAAAGTTCTGTGTGTGTGTTTCTCCATGTGCACATGTGTTTGTGTGTACAATAACCACTACTTATAAAATAACCTAAAATAAATGTTATAGGCTTCTAAGTAGATGTATATGAAACAATAACCATCTTTGTGAATGATCGTATAAGACATTTTGACAGTAAAGTATATTAAAGTCACATTTAAGCTATTGAGGCAGTCTAGCAAACAGCATGGTTAGTGTCATAGTTAATTTTCCCTTGCATGTCTCTAATTCACTCAGCAGCTAGTAATACTCTCCTACGGTCCAAATTTTTAGCAGTCTTCACAAAACCACTATACCTGTGGCTTATCTGGGTCCCTCTAAGGCTGGACATAGTTTCTTCCAAATTCTGTCTCAGGTCCGCTATATTCTTTACAGTTCTCATTCTTCTTGTTTCAGGATCTTCCCCTAGAAGAAAACAGCAAAACCAGCATAAATTTTAGTGTCACAACTGTATAAGGTTGAATAAAGGGTGCACGTGTATACACAGCTGAGAATACACACATATGATTGTAAATAGCTCTGTCCCTTTCATCTTTTAAAAAATAAAACCTCATCCTTTCAGTAATAAAACACATATACACTTATAAATAACATGTGGTATGTAAAAAACCCACCAAAATAATCCTGGTGAAATATCCTGGTTAGGCCCCAGATCTATTAATGAAACTCAGATTTACAGTGTTGGGATTTTTATCCTCTGTAATCAAGGCACGATGGAGCCCCAGACCACTTGATACATTACACAGCCCCTTTTTCCTCCTTGACATTTTACATGACTTGGTAGGAAATAAAGCCACAGTAAATCTGTGTCTGGAAAGAATTGGGATGACTGTTACTGTTCAGTATGCAGTTAACATCCAGGCTATTTCAAAGTACTCTTTAAGTTAGGCACTTAATAAAGCATCTTTCCTGAACTGTAATGGTTTCCTGAAGGGGGAGATTATTCTTCATATGGGATAAAAAAATACTCCTCTTGGTATAAAAATCTGAGGACTCTAAGAACATGTGTCACTTACACAACCATGGATTTTTAACAGCCTTCAGAGATCCACTGTGAAAAGCTAGTTTGGTATCTTGAGTAGGGAAGCCCACAGGACTTCACCTGAAACATGCTGAATAATGTTTACTTCACATGATTTGAAAAAAAAATAAGGAAAAAAAAAAATTATATGTGATACAAAAGGAAAATATAAAAGTGACCCCCAAAGTAATACATCTAGAAACAAAAATGCATGTTTTCTAGCATATTCATATGTCAAGGAATTTTTCTTCCAGAGATTAAGAGAATTTCAAAAGAAAATGTGTGACAGAAATCACTGATTTGTTCAAGGCTAGTGTTCTGCTACTGGCTGTGTCTGGTATCTGTTGCTTGAAAGAAGCATCATTACTACAGCTATGTGTACAATGCTGAACACAAAGTGCAAATAATTTCTTTTTCACTCTATCAATGATAAATTTCATGCAATACCTCACTTTGTTAAGTTAGTTTTACTCCTTATTCTGGAAATGTTATCATCAAAAATTATACTGTTCATTCACTAAAATTATCTCTAATATTTAACTCCAGATTTCAGTATTCTCATCCAGAACAAACTTTAACCTAATTTTGGAATCCTCATGACATTGAGAAACTGTTTAATCTTCAAATACATCTAACAGGAGATAGTCTGGTGAATTTAAACTCAACATCACACAAAAGTCAAGATCAGAAATGCAAGCAGAGGCAAAACCCCATATAGCAATACGACATTTCACATTTGTAAAATGTAAAACATACATGCAGATACACATCTTCAAGTTGCTGTATTTCTCATTCTGTTGCTACCTTTCCTCCTCCCTCGTTTGTGTGTGAGTTTATACAAGTTATAAATTCAACAATTGTGATGTCTCTGAGGAAAAGCATGGTTTGTCATCTAAGTAAAAAAGCAGGAGATGTTTGGGAAGGAGGGAAAAGAAAAAAGAAAAAAAAGGTAGTATCCTTTGCAGAGTAGATAAAATCAGAAAAAAGGAGAGAAGATCTTAATGTAGAGCTTGCAAGAAAAGTTGCACTGGACAGAGAACTAGGAAATATTCAACATAGGGCCAAAAGCAATGAAAATTTTATATTTAACAAAGCATTCTGGAAAACTAAAGCAAGAAAAATAAAACCCCTACAGGAAAAAAATCTGGTAAGGCATAAAAGATCTCAGCACAACATCCATTTGAAGGTGTGGAAAAAAGGTTGTCTTGCAGCAGAACCACAAGTATGGTTTTAACATTGGTTTACAAAAGGTGTTGGGTTAACATATACAGTGACAGGTAGTTCAAATATGCAGGGAAAATCAGGAGAAGCAAACTGTATTTGAAAAATGGTTCATTTAAGCTCCTTAATTTTGAGTTTTAACTAAAGGAGGAAGCCTTTGAGCTCACCAGAAACTGCTACTGTACCCTCTTCTGTGGTCCAGGTCCAACTGCTCAAACACTCTGCAGGCTGCTAAGAAAAATCCCAACTCTTGACATTAAATGGAAATAAATTGTTCCATATACCCCTTATTTCTCCCCTGATAGGCAAATGATGCATGATACTAGCAATGTATCCTGCAGTTGTGATTCAATGTCAAGCTAGCTTTCACAGCAATGCCAGTTTCAGGTTTTCCCATCTACTCTGCCCTGTCTGTCTTCTGTCCCCTTTGTTGCAGCCAAACAGTCCTTCAGGAACTGCTGTTTCATTGTTGGTTTTACTGCTCAAAATTAATTCTTCAGTGGTTTAATGATTCCACAGTCCATAAACCTCTGGGTCAGCACCATGGAACTCACAGTGGGGTCAACACTCAGACAGGGTGGGGACAAGAAGTGGGGATACAGGACCAGCACTGCTGCCAAACTCTTCATCTTCTCAAGCCACACCCCAAGGGAATGTCCATTCGAAAAATTTTGGTCAATAAAATAAACTACCTGTGTGCATTTTTACAGGCAGGTAGCAGACATTCACACTCAGATTGAAATTACCACAACTACTTTTGCAACTACTTTTGCATTCAGTAAAGCCTTTGACAAGGTCTCCCACAGCATCCTCACAGCTAAACTGAGGAAGTGTGGACTGGACGAACGGGTAGTGAGGTGGACTACAAACTGGCTGAAGGAAAGGAGCCAGAGAGTCATGGTCAACGGGGCAGAGTCCAGTTGGAGGCCTGTAACCAGTGGAGTGCCCCAAGGGTCAGTACTGGGGCCAGTATTATTCAATATATTCATCAATGACTTAGATGAGGGAGTTGAGTGTACTATCAGCAAATTTGCTGATGACACCAAGCTGGGAGGAGTGGCTGACACACCAGAGGGCTGTGCTGCCATCCAGAGAGACCTGGACAGGCTGGAGAGTTGGGCGGGGAAAAATTTAATGAAATACAATAAGGGGAAGTGCAGAGTCCTGCATCTGGGCAGGAACAACCCCAGGTTCCAGTATAAATTGGGGAATGACCTATTAGAGAGCAGTGTAGGGGAAAGGGACCTGGGGGTCCTGGTGGACAGCAGGATGACCATGAGCCAGCAATGTGCCCTTGTGGCCAAGAAGGCCAATGGCATCCTGGGGTGTATTAGAAGGGGGGTGGTTAGTAGGTCGAGAGAGGTTCTCCTGCCCCTCTACTCTGCCCTGGTGAGACCTCATCTGGAATATTGTGTCCAGTTCTGGGCCCCTCAGTTCAAGAAGGACAGGGAACTGCTGGAGAGAGTCCAGCGTAGGGCTACAAAGATGATTAAGGGAGTGGAGCATCTCCCTTATGAGGAAAGGCTGAGGGAGCTGGGGCTCTTTAGCTTGCAGAAGAGGAGACTAAGGGGAGACCTCATTAATGTTTATAAATATATAAAGGGGGAGTGTCACGAAGATGGAGCCAGGCTCTTCTCGGTGACAAACAATGATAAGACAAGGGGTAACGGGTACAAACTGGAACACAGGAGGTTCCACTTAAATATGAGAAGAAACTTCTTCTCAGTGAGGGTAACAGGACACTGGAATGGGCTGCCCAGGGAGGTTGTGGAGTCTCCTTCTCTGGAGACATTCAAAACCCGTCTGGACATGTTCCTGTGTAACCTCATCTAGGTGTTCCTGCTCCGGCAGGGGGATTGGACTAGATGATCTTTTGAGGTCCCTTCCAATCCCTGACATTCTGTGATTCTGTGATTTCAATCAAGCACCTTGCTGATCAATGTACCTGTGGATTTCATGTACTGTTTGCAGAGGTTTCTGCACCATCCTGGAGATTCCTATAAGGCAAAAGGGCTCATGCCAAGGCTGAGCTGGAGACCATTAAGTCTTGTTAGATTGAACCTGCTGAAAGCAAAGACAGTTCCCAGGCAGACTGTCCATGACTGCCTCCAGGCAGCAGCCTATGATGCACTCGGTTCCTCGTTGTCTCTGCCCTTTGCTTTACCCTTTCCACCAAATGCACTCAAATTCACTTTTAGATTATATTCCATATTATATGCCTCAATAGCTACATGGAGGAAACCCAGGGCCTGTTTGCTACCTGCCCTGCCTCAAACCATCGGTGAAACAGCAACCTTATTGGTGTAAGACAATTTTCTGTTATACATAGAAAGACAAATTCCAGGGTATAAACAAGGAGAATTAAAGGCAAAGCAATACTTTACCTTTATATTTATTTGAAGAACTAAATATAATTCATATTCACAGTGACTTTGCCCTTTCCTTCCTTGTTTATCCTTGTCAGTTGTCCTTTGCTATATGTTAGCACTGTAAATTCTTGCAGCAAAAATGACAGCAACTGTCTTTTTTAATACATATCGTACAGTAAATAGCATAACAAAGCCTTGAGGTACAATTGCAAGACAAGAAAAAAAGGTACATATGTATGGCAAACTGCCAAAATATGTTTTCACAGAGAAGACTATTTCACTTTCAAACAAATTATACCATAAAATGGTGTTATTTTATACTGGAAAGGTTAAACGTTTGAGGTCTAATCTCTTTTGATCTCTCAGTGACACAAAGGACAATTTCAAAACCTTTCCACCATTTTTTTCTTAAAAAAATGCAACTGGACTTTTATGACCTAAAAATACTACATAGTATTATATTTCTTCATAACTGTAATTATTATATGTTTGAAAAATAATTGTTCTTTTTTTTTATTTCCATCCTTCTCTTAAGGCTACATCAGTGGACTCATGCTGTACCATGGATGAACAAGTCAGAAAGTCAGCTTAACATGATGACTGAGAAATTTTCAGCGCTGAGTTTAACATCCTCAGACTTAACATGCACCTGACATTACCTACATTTTCAGGACAGCACTGTGGCTCCCCATCTACACCAAGTCTCCTTTTGTACGGAGGGCCATAGGGATGTTGAATACATGTTTTTTTCTGAAAGTTAGTTACACCATGCCTGTTAGAAGAGACACTATGGTGCTTACTGCAGCAGGATTGGGACAGACTGTATGGGTTCAAAGGAAGCCCAGACACACCATGGCACCTTGTTGCTTATTACTATGGCCCGCTGCCATCATAGAATCTATCCATATTTGCATGACCTAGCATATCAGAAATGCTCCATGGTTTGTTAACTCAAGTAATTCCGATTTGTACGCTGAAAAAAGCCATTCTATTTCATACATGGAAAGACCAGGATAAGAAAGACTAAAATCAGGGTACCCTGAAACTTTCCTTCAAAATTCTGTTCCTCTCACAAGAAAGTCTGATGCAAATACTTAACAGACTCCATAATCTGCTGAAATCACTTGCAGCTTCATCATTTATATTAAACATTAATATTCCAAGAGATTGTCCCCAAATACTTGCCTATAAACAGTAAAACATTACAGGTTCCCTCAATAAATTTCTAGAGAACACATTCACTTCTTCCATCAAGTGGCAAGATACACAGGAAAGCAAAATAAACATTTTACAGAAATCACTAAATACCTAGGTTAAACTTTTACATTGACATTTCTGAAGATCACCTATAATTGCATATTTAATAATGCTGTTCATAATCTTTTCAGTATTTCTGCACATGGAATTACAGCTCAAAGCAGATAAATGGGAGAAAAATAATTCCATTGTCTGATATTCATAAAAGGATTTACAAATAATAAGCAGCTCCCCAGAGAATTGGCCACTCGGATATTAACTGCATTCACAAAGGAAAGTACCAGTTTTATTCTGCAGATGGGGAAACTGAGTTTCACAAGAGAACAGGTATTTGCTCAGTGACACAGAGCTGAAGGGGAGCAGGGACAGGTGAAGAGCTCAGTTTCCTTTGCTAGCTAATCTCTAGGAGAAGCCTCTTTTAGCGTACTAGTATAGTCTAATAACAAAAGGCATGCATAAAAAGAGAACACTTGCTTCTTTGTTATTTTGAGATGATAGCTTTTTACATTACATACACAGTAAAAATTTGATCCTGAATACTTAAACACAGTCAAGGCTAACATATCCACCAGCAAAGAAGCTCCAGGCTAGACACATGCTATATAACCTTGGAAAAGCAAGCAGCCACTTCAACCATTTGACTGGCTCAAGAACAAAGCTTTGGAAATGAACACTTTGAGCACCCTTGTAAAGGGCTGAGAGATGAAAAGTAAAGCTGGTAACACAGAAGCCTTTTGAAGCACCTATGGCTGTGGACTTCAAATGTGGACTGGCATGCACTGATATAACAAAAATAGTTATTTAAACTGAACTGAAATCCTTGCACTCACAATTCCCTGTATAGGGGTGAAATTATCAGCAGGGGGAAAGCAATACTGGAGAGACAGTTTGTAGGTAGGCCGAGACATTTTCTAACTAAACCAAACCATGGTTTCAAGATTTCAATTTTAAATTCATGAGGACAAATGTCACTAAAACTAAATTATTTATGACTAATCTAATAGCACTTAAATGTTTCACCTTATTTTTTCAACAAGCTAAGCAAACTATGTTCAATTACTCACATGCTGTTGCTGCCCATGCACCCATCAAAAGTGATTTAGACATCTGTCTTCATTTCATATAGTCTTTAGAGGTAAGAATAAGCAAACATAGAAGAAATGGCTAGATCCTATTTTTGCATACTATTGCAAATAAACCCAGTTCTGTCTCATGAAATCACTGTCAAGATCAAAAAATTGGCTCCATGCAGATATATGCTAACACTTGTGTCTCCTCCTGCCCTTCCTGATGTCAAGCCAAAGTTAACTTACCTAAAATATCAGTATAAAGGACCTGTTCTAGGTCCCCAAGCATTGTTATTATGACATCTTCATCCAGATGTGCGGTCCCTTCACGCAAGCAGCCTTCCTCCTCCTCCTCTGCCCAGTTCCTCCTGGGGAAACGGGACGTGCAGGACACATTTTCATCATCTGACTTTCCCCTCTCTTCATTGTCAATCTCAAAGCCTTCACCTGTATGACGATCTCCCGACCTCTTGGACGTCCTGCTTCCAGCAGGTGGTATCACCTGAAGAGCTTGGGGTGTGGTGAGGTTGGAGTGGCAGAGAGAGTGCACTGACTGTGAGAGTGCCTTGGAAAGGGAGCCTCTGCTCCCAGCTTCTGCCTCCCACTGATTGTAATTCTGGCCGGACTTGGAGGCATTTCCAAACCAGTTCTCCCTGTATGAGTATCGCCTCTTCTCCCCTTCGCTGATGAGAGTGAGATTGGTTAGAGACTTCTGCTTCTGAAGACGAACACACCCTCTTCTAACCTCCTTGTCTTTAAACACTGACAGTTCAGCAGATCGCTGCATCTTTCTGGCTGGGGCTTCACCTCAGTTAGATTTCATATTTCCAAGATGGACAAGTTCAATTCTCCTGAGAGGTCTGGGAGGTGATCCCTCCAGCACTGTACGCTGCACATCCCAGGTAGCACATACTTGCACTTGCAATGAAAAGCACAGCTCAAACACGCAGTGTAAATGACTAGACAGGCACAGTCATTTTCTCTAAAATTACACTGCTGTCTCTGCTAAGCCACTTCTCTCCCGTCACGTTAATCTGCAGTACTTACAGTCATATTCACTTGGATTTTTCTCAAGCAGAAGAGAGTTGATCAAACACTCTGCTCCAGCACAGAAGTAATCCCAAAAGCCAACTGTGTTTTCCCCTCTCCATCCAATCACCAGTCTCATCGGAGTGGTGGGCCTGCATCTCTGTCTACAGCTGCTGCCTTCTGAAATCCCAAGTAGACACAAGTGCTGTGCTGTCTTGGGCTTCCCCCCTCCCTCACCAGATCATGACTGATCCGGGTGCACAGCTCTTCACTTTAGATGGGCTGACACAGAACTGCAAGTACAGCCTCCACGTCAGAGCTCAATAAAGAGCCAAAATTAACCACTGAAGCAAAGCTCTGCACAAGCCTCCTTACGTTTTAGTATTCAACCTGCATTCCCAGATATATGACTCTTCTCTGCTACTGCAGTGAATGCTGCTGGCTGCCATGGCAGCAAACATCCTGGTGAATTAAACCGGAGACACAGAAGCCTCTGCCCAGTTTACAGTGCCACAGGTTTCAAGACACAGCTTCACCTGAACGGGATGCTACAGTAACAGACCTAGCTCACAGACAAATCCTATTTTTCTCTCTGAAAGGTAAGGATGACAAACTATTTATTCCATATCACTGCTACTCCCAGTGCAGGAAGCTAAAAAGCAGACCTTCAGTCTTGCAATTTCAGCTCTAAATTAAAAAAAAAAAAAAAAAAAGGGATCATAAAGAAGCTAAAAAATGGAACACAACAGTACCTACCCAGTAAGGATTATGAAAGGAAATATTTAATTTCTTTCTCCATAAAATATACATTGTTTGCATCTCTGAGAATCAGAAGCCAGTATGGAATTTAAAAGCTGTAATAAAATCATTGTTTCGTAATTTTCTGAAGAAAACCTATTAATGGAATAGGAATGTGTTTATAAAGCAACTCACTATCATATGTGAACTATATTCACCAGTTCTAAATACTGTTTTTAAATACATTATCAAGAAAGAAAGAAAACTTATGTTTAAATATGTATCTTTTCTTACAGGGAAAAAAGGTATTAGTCCCAGAAATAACAGACAGATGAACAAAGAACTAGCTGAATTGCATTCTAATTTTTTAGATACAAACTTTTTCTCTAGAGGCAATTAATTTCATAAAACATTAAGTAGAAATCTACAGTCATGAAAATTGCTGTATAACAATATACTGCTTTTGTCAGTGTGAAAATATGGTTGTCTCAAATCCCTACCTGAAAAAACCTGACAGGGAAGTAACCTTTAAATATGCCACTCTAAGAATTACAGACTGCTTTCAGATTTCCTGTATGAATAAACAGATGTTAACAGAAGCCTCAGTGTAAATCTTGCTTTTTGTTGGCTCACTTTAGAGTATTTAAAGATATACAAGGGAAAAAAAACACATTGGAGAAACTTAGAAATTTTAATTGAAAAGTACATTTTTTTTCTAGGTAACCCTCACAAACACAGAACTAATCTAGAAAAAAACTTGTTAGTCTCAAGCAATAATGGTTTTCAATATTAAATCACTGACACATTCCTAGAAAGACATGGTGCACAATAAAAGGAGATACTACTCCCTTTCCTGTTGAGCCCACAAAGTCAGAGAGACAAGAAGAATGCTCTGTCAGCCTGAGTACAAAATCGTCCCAAATATTAAATGCCTGCCACTCCTTCAGCATGGAAACAAAAGGTAAGACTGCTGTGCTTATTCCCAGGGTCTGCCAGTTGTAGTGGCCTACAGTCCCTTAAAAGGTTTTTATGAATGTGCTGGTGCTCGCCTGCCGCAGAGCCCAGCACGCTGGTGCAGATGCTGACATGGCCCCAGCTGAGGAAGCAGAGCTCCAGCACTGCCCACATGCCCCCTCATCAGTACACTCTGTAACCGCCTGCTCAGCACAGCTGAGGAAGCTGTTGAGGTTGTTAGAACGGCTTCACACGGCTGTATTTACAGTAGGGAATTTGCAAAATGAAGAGCTTCTCACCCTTCTCCCACTCAATGGCTTTAAAACCACAACTTATACTCAAATTGGTATTCTTAGTTGTAACGTTTCAGATTAATAGGAAGGACAATGATTTGGCCCCACACGGCGCTGCAGTGCAGTAGGATCAAGGGAACACAATCTTTTCCTAACATAAGCAGCATGGTTGAATATCATCCTGATACCCCAAATGAATGAATGGTAACTTCCTCATTTGCCCTTTCATGCCCAAACAACTATAGCCAATGGCTTGTCTCCATGGTCAGCTGTAGGCAGGTATGGACCTGCTCTGCCTCTACATCAAACTCATTGTGTACATGCCTGGTCATATGTAGCAGTTATTCCTGCAGCACTGCATCTGACCTCAGCAAGCCCTGTAGACAGGGCGTGCCTCCTTGTGCTAAGCATTGCTCCGCTAGGGAAGCAATGCATGGTGTGGCTGCTGAGCTCTGAGCATTAATACGTCCGATCAGACACAAGACCACCAGACCTAGTTAGATATATTTAGTCCTCTTTTCATCTGGGAGCAGAAAATGTTATGGCAGGGGATGAAAAGTCTTCACCCAACAAACCACATCAAACCTCATGTGTGGTGTTGGCAATAGATGCCACTCCACTCCAGGCTAGAAGGGTTTCTCTAGGGGTACAGCTGGGACCTGGGCAACCCAGTGGGCCTCACTGTCTCTGCTGACCTGATTCTTCTCCTGCCTGAGCCATTTACCAGAGCCCAGCTCCAGCAAGACATGGGTCACTGGCCATCATCCAAGCACAGGAATGACACCTGAACTGTGTAGGAGCCATGTGAGGGTAACTGGCAGCTCCAGAATCCACTTGTATCATTTCCTTTTCTACATACATTAAAACCACAATGAGTCAAATGCTGGAATATGGAGGTACTGAGGCTAATCACACAACCTTCATTCAGCCTTTGTGTGTACAAACACTAAACTACAGCTCTTAATTCTAAGGTTACATGAACTTTTCTCCCATCAATACCATTGCCTTATGTCCTGATTTGAGTTAGAACCAAACCAATTCTGTTCAGTGATTTTACTTCTCATCTGGGTCCCTGCTAACTAACTGCACTTTCTGAAGCTAGTAGCATGTTTTCACAGTGTCTGCTTCTAGCAGTAACAACCCTTGATGTTCAGAGTTACTACCAAGGACTGGTGTGCAGAACAAGGTCACTGTTCACTCTTGGGTATCACATTGGGGGGTGCAGAAAGTGAAAGGCCGCACCTGTGGGGAGGCGCGGCCAGGACAGGTGACCCTAAACTGACCAGTGAGGTATTCCATCTCATATACGACATACTCAGAAAAAAGCTGAGGGATCATGATGGTCTCTTGGCTGCTCTTCCTTCAGGATCCTTATGCCCAGATGCTCTTTCCTTCGGGATCCTCAGGCCTTCCTTTTTCCTTCGGTGGATCCATCCTTTCACTTTGACCTTTGCTTGTCGGCCCTGTCATTGATCCTGATTCGTGTGTTCCTCAACCTAGCTCCTGAACTTGGTTCCTGTCAGCTGCTGAGCCCCGTCTGGGACTTTGCCAGTGCCTGATCCACAGCCTCAGTGGCGATGTAATTGACATCAGGGGGAGGTTGGGTTCGATACTGGTTTTGTATATATTTGTATATATTCTATTCTATTAGAATGAGGACATACAGCAACAAGCAAATACATCTTTCTAAACTAAGAAGACAGTATAGGAGACCAGCAAATGTCATGAAAAAGCATTATTACCCAACTACCTTGCAATTCAATGCATTGCCCACATGCCATGCGAGGATATGTTTAAATCAAGAACAGCACAGGGAACTTTCCCAATCCATCACAGTCAGTGTAACATATTACCTTATTTTTACAGTCTGTTTCATAAAAGGATTTCTAAAAATGATTTTAAGAACTAATAATCTAGAGACAAATTTTCCTGTCAGATAAGACTTTCTTTGAAGTCTCAGTGCATAGTTTGGAGCTTACAAATGAATTATGTAATAGATCTTCAAATGCATAAGATTATTAATTTCTTCAGCCAAGCTTACTTGAAAAAATATTTGTAAACTATTTTCAAACTATTAACTATTTTTTTCAGAGCACAAAAAATTAATCACAGCAAGCAAATCTAAAAGCTTGAAAATTGAATGTTTTTATGCTAATCCTGCCAATGATATTGTCCTATAACTCTTAAAATTACTCATTCATTTCTGCGTCATCCCTCAGATTTTTTATAATTACTCAATATTTGTAAATTCATGAATAATTATTTAATCAAACACTTTGCTTTAAGCTCTTTGAACATGTAAACACTTGTTAAAGCCAAACACTACCACTGATTTCACAAAATAATACTTTGTAGTTACTGACATGTACAGTTTACAATGGATTATTAAATAATTACCTTACTGACATCCCTCTCCAACAAACTTGCAGCAGAGACTGACAAATGTCACAGCTACTACAGTAGAAATAATGGGTAAGAAAGTCTGAACAACTTCAGGGCGGCAGTGGCCAAGCTGGGTTTCTGAGCGACCTGTTCTAGGTGAACCTGCTTTAGTAGGGGGGTTGGATTAGATGATCTCCAGAGGTCCCTTCTAATCTCTACCATTCTGTGATTCTGGAACTTGTTCCTAGTCATACTATGAAAAGCAAGAGCCAAAGTGGATTTTACTTTACTAGCTTTTCTTTTCATTCTTGTTTTAAAATCCTGTTATACTTCAGTTTTGCAGAAATAATAGACTTGTTGAGACAAATGGTACATAAATTACATGCAAGAAAGGGTGTTCATACATGACTGCAGAACTGGTCCTTATTTAGGACTCCCAAATTTCTGTCTGGGATTTCCTGGACAGAAGTCTACACATCTGTGTGCCACACGTGCAACAAGTTTACCATATGCAGAATGCACCAAAACTACCACACAGGTGATCCATGCCTACAAATGGGACTCATTCAGCACGTGTACATGTATCACTGGCACTGTGCATGCAAAAGGGATCCAAGGTGTGCAGGAAACCTTACAACTACTGCACATGTGCTGCACTGCTGATCTGCACGTGCAGCATAAGCATCTGGGACTGCTCTGGCTGAGCTGTGGAATATTCAGAGGGAAAAAAAAAGTAGGAAAAAAGTCTGAAACACTTCAGATCACATCTGGAACAAATTCCCAGCAGAGACAGAGGAATAGTGAAGAAACTCAGATTTACAGTAGCTTTACCAAGAGGCAGAACCGGCTTTAGGCATAAGCCATGTGGGAAATTACCTACGGTAGCAGATTTGCAGGAACAAGCTAAAAATAAAGAGGCCACACTTCTGAGTCTGTGCCTACACCAGCACCACCATCTCCCTCGCCTTCCAGTACAAACTTCATCCCATGGCTGTGCAAGTAAAACCAAGTGATCACTTGCAGAATCATGAGCAGGAAACAAGTGGCTTGCACCCTGACTTTGCCCCATCCTTTCTCCAGCTCTGAGCTGGAAGACAGGAGAGGTTTTAAAGGTGACTGGCTCCCTTAGAAACAGGGAAAAGGCAGAGCAGAGGAGAGCTGGAAATTACCCCTGTAGCTTCTTGCTTTTCCTCTCTACTTCCAGATCAATGGTGTTAGGACAGTAGCAAAAGGATGTGAACTGTCTTGCTGGGTACAGAAAAGAGAGACATGACCATCCACCACTAAAGCAAGGAAATTAGCTTGGTTTTTGTATCCTGAATCACTCAAGGAGAACAATGCCTCATCAGCCACTCCTAAATAATTTAAAAATTATTTTTATGGAATCCAAGGTTTGCCTATATTGTGGAGAAGCCTTGGACCAGCCATGTTTACAGTATTAGTTTAAGATTGATTTTGCCCTGAAGTGGACTAGGAGCTCTGATATAGTCTGATTGGCTGGTTATGGGAGCAGTAATCTTCAGCCAAGAGAAAATAACAAACATGAGTGTGTAAATATTCTGAAAAGGAGAAACAGTTTATACAATGATATGGGCTAAGGTATCTCAGTCATGTTAGCCTTTCTTGCAAATATTTGACAGCGTAAAAATAATAAAGACTAATGAAGCAGAAACACTATACAGGTGGGACAGCACTTTATGAATGCACTTATACAAGCTGCTAAGTGGTTTCCACAGATGCTCAGTCATTTGCATGATCCTTATTGATCTTTACTGCATACCAATATATTGTGATAGTAAGTATTGCTAACATATTGCAAAAGAAGCTCGAGATTATATAAAGATGATGCCCATCCACAGCCGCAGTGGAAGACTTCAATAAAAAGGTGATATCAAAGTGAAAAAATCTCTGGATTCATCTCTTCACACCCTGAATATAAATGACCAGAACAAGGAATTACTCCTTTTGCATCCCTTGATCATACCAGAAAAAAGACGCTCCTAAGTAATGGAATTTAATTGTCCTTTCTCATGGCTAATCCATCATGAAATACTCCCCTGAAGAGCTATCATATGAATTTTTTTCCATGGAGGTTCACTAATGACAGAATCATCAGTAACTTCATGATAGTTCACCAACGTGGACAATTATTTATTCAGCAAATGTAGTACTTGATCCATTCTTTCTTTTTTGCTGCTAACAGCCAATTATGGGTGACACATGTCTCTTTTTCCTCTGTATACAATAAACCATTGACCACATTTTCACAGTAATTCTGCTTTGCTGGCTGTTATGTCAGTCAACTGTTAATGCCAGAGCCTGAATAATCTGATTAGAAACATTTCTGATGTTTAATGTCCTTTATACCATTTTCTTCTTTTTGATGCTCTTCCATTTCTGTTCAGAACAGTAAAAGTCCAGGAGACATGATATCCTGTTTGATCACTTCAGCAGGTAGTAAATCGATATTATGGGTTTTTAGCATCTCTGTGGGTAATTCCTTGAAGTATCTTTTGATTTGTATGTTTCAATTATACTCTTTATATATGCAAGACCAATGAGTCTGATTTCTGGATTAATTAAAAATCTTTTTTTACTTTAATTTTCACAGAAACACAGAGTTGCTATGGTTGGAAAAGACATTTAAGATCATCAAGTTTGACCATTACCTAATTCTACCAGGCCCACTACTGCACTATATCCTTGAGCACCATATCTAGATGGCTTTTAAATACATTCAAGGATGGTGATTCAATGACTTCCCTGGGCAGCCTGTTCCAGTCTTTGATAATCCAGGCATACATAACCTCCAGGGAACATTTCACCATGTTTCAGAGTAACGTATTTATCACAAAGACTGGCTGTGCAAATAAGGGGTGCTAGACTCAGAAAACTTCCAAAAGGTCTGAGACAAACCAGGACAAAACCTCAATTTCAGTATGAGTCAGCTAAATGCCAAGGCAGTCCCACAAAGCATGGGCATCTGATTTCCCTTCTGGTGGACAGATAATTTTAGACTGATGTGTCAAATTAGTGCTTTAAGTGAGTTATATCCTGTGTAAGAAGAACCACATGACTCATTATAAATCCATTTGAATGATAAAAATTTGGAGTAAAATGGCAAAACTACAGGTGAACTCAGTGGGAGAGGATTTCAACTTTTATCCTGGTAAAAATGATAATAAGAGTAAGGATGCTAATTAATAAAAGAAACAAACAAGAACAAGAAACCTCAAAATCCCAACAAAATAGCTCTGCTGAAGACTCCCTTTGAAAGTACTCCCACACAACCCTGCAATGAAATCAGTCCTGATGTGAAAGTCAGCTGCGAGACACTTTGCTTTTTGAATCCATAGGCAGAGTTATGGCCAGACCCTGGGCTGATGTAAATCAGAGTGGCTCTGTTGACTTCAAAGGAATTATTCCAATACGATTACAACAAAATCCCCTCATATTTGTAACCTAATAAGGACTTTACTCCAGGTCTACAAGGAATTCCATAACACAACCTTTAGCAGCTTAGCTATAGCAGGAGCTCAAAAGTCAGGCACAATAGTAAGGACTTGTTCATTTTCTGAATATAGATTCAGATATAAAAGCAAAATACATCTTAGGCAATTTATGTCTCAGTTCTGATGTTACGATCTAATTTGATAATCTTAAATGCAACAATGTCAACGTTCTGAAGTCAACTTTCCATTGTTCCTCTTGGAACATTCAGGATGACTAAAAACAAATAATGACTTGAAACCCCAACTTGTGAAAGTCAAGTTTCTGCAAAATGATGAAGAGGATATTTGAACAGAAGGAGCCAGCTCAGACAAGAGAATGGTGTATTTGAAGCACTAACCATGCATGACCCAAATTTTCTGCATATTCAACACCACTCATGGATAGAGGTCAGAAGTATTATTTCAATCCCTTGCAAAAGAAGAAGATGTAAATAAAGAAGTTCACAGGTTTCTCCTGACTGTTACTCACCAGATATCTCCTCTAGGCACTGTTTAGCAGTCTTACTATACGACAAATCCATTTTAGTAGGACTGGTGCAGGAGTCAGCAGGTGGTAGCGAGGTACTGTCATTTTCTGAGAGAGCTCTGAAATCAAGCAAGAAGATTGATTATTATCATCTGTCATTCATGTATTAATGGAAACAAATATTACTTGCAACTTCATCTAATCGTATCACCATATGTCACATTCTTACTGTGCTGGTTTGAATCCAGCCACACAAATTTGTGACGTAACTAGGAACTCTGTCTCTCTCTTCAGAAACAACACACTTAGAGTTAATACCAGGAAATTCAGAGCTATTATGTTTCTTTGCGTTTTCTCTGCAAGAGGTTTCAACCAGATATAGGCAAAATTCATTTAAATTGGTTAAGTCACATCTATGCACATATATAGGGGAAATGAAAACTTGTAATTGCTGAAATATTAAGTGAGAAAGGCCATGTGGGAAGAAGCTTATGCAAGGCTGGAATGAAAATCTGGCCCAGATATTTAAATCTATGTGCAGCTTCTTTTGATAATGCCCCTTATATAACTCTGGGGATATGGGATAATACACGTTTTTCCACTAACTTGCTAATAAATAACCCATATTTTCTTTGATGGTATATTTCTGCAGCTTTCACTGATAAATTTTAATGGGTACCCTTGGTTGAATACAGTTATTTGCTGTTGCATATTGGTAAATTGCAAGAAATACACAAACATATGGATTATAATACAAAATAGATCACACAATTATTGTCTCTTCTTAAGGAACAGCTGTAGCATCTAGTTTACACAGGAACTGTTGAACTACAATGTCATTAAATAGCAACATGTACCATGTTTGCATACAATCGAAGAATACATCTAAACATATACTAGGTAGTTTTTGAAATAAAATGGAAAAAAACATCGCTTAGAGCTCAAGTTTTTCTAGCTTTTCTGAGATGAATAGCACTCAGACTTTTGAGTTCCTAACAGACTAGTGAAATATTTATATGCTAATTTAAAAATGTTACATTTATAAGCTCAATTCTCAAAATTCACCACAAGGTTTTTCCAAAGACCAACTAAACTGTAAACACAAAGATCTGTGTGATGAATGTGTATTTTATAAATATAACTAATAAAAAGAGTTACTTATATCTCAAAATAATTTTATGGCAACTTATTTTATGAAATAACTTTCCAGTTAACATTTTCTTCAAAGTTACTCACTGAATGGATTTGTTCAGTATATCACAACAGTGACTGATGGAGCAGATATATGCACATATGACAGCACAAGTGCTGTCATGGTGGAATCTGTTGATTAGAATAATTTAACTCTGAGTCTATTTATACAGAAATAGACATGTAAATGATATCTGACCTGATGCATTGTTTTTCCTATAAATTTCTGTACTTTCGGGATGGTGGAAATGTACAACTTCTCTATAAAAAGCTATTTTTGGTTCTCCTCTACTATTTCTCTCAATCACACACTACTGGAAACATAAGCACAGCATGCTTTACATGGTTAACTGTGTCCTACCGACCTTGAATGTAATTTTACATTTGGTGCTTGAGGACAGCATCTTAAGTAACAAAAGCCCACTCTATCCCTCTCCAGTGAACACTCACCCAAATTACACAGTTTCACCTGCTTTCACATATTGCTTCAAACCATCAAAATCAATGAGAGGTGTATTTACTTTCACTGAAAGCCACTTTGAGAGGCCATGAATGCTTGCAAGTACTCCTGTCTGTGTTTAGTGCTGAGATTTAGTGCTGGATCAGTCCAGGGCAAGCCATGAGGCCAAAAACACATCTCAGAAAAAGGCACTTATAATAACAGTAAAGGTAATTGAAGTGGTCCACACTCTTTTTGTTAAACCCAAATCATGGAGCTGCTTGGACAGGAACCAGAGCAAGGCTGAAGTTCGTTAAGAGGAACTCTGGAAAAAAGTGGGTTGCTTTTCATCTTGTAGGAAAAGCAGCCAGCTAGATGGCTGTAGTTCAAGTATTTCTACCATTCCCCACAAAATATATATATAGTTCACATCAGTCCTTTTTGCCTATTGTCCCTCTGACCCTATAGCATTGTATTCCTGATTGTACAACTGTTCAACCATCAATCACTGCATCAACCCAGAACATTGATGCAAACCCTTCCCTGAGTGACCAAGAGCCTTACGTGTAACCTATCTTCTAACAGAGGATAGAAAGGATACATTCCTATTTATTTGGACATCTATCATCAGAAAAGGATTAAGGACCCCCAACATTTGCACTCATTCTTCAGCTAGTGGATGGGAATAGGTAAAACAGAACTTCAATGATTTATTGCTCTCTGGGAGTGACTATTGCTTATAAAGCCAAAACAGAGAAATACATAACTTACTATTGACTGTATGGGAACATAGATACTTATTTTAAAAGGACTGCACCTCCCCCCAAGAATATAAACATGTAGTAAGTGACTTACAGGAGCTCAGTAAACTTCAGTCCAATAAGTGAATCTCTTTACTTAAAATAACAATGAATACAAGTTTTCATTTGTTCACAACTTTGCTTGCCCAGGTCACATAAAAACTTTTAAAGATATACCAAATACCAAATTAAAGCATGTTTCCATTCTTTTTTTTCCATTGTCAAAAAACTGATGCAGCTATAAACAGGAAGATAAGTTGGAAAACACTGTGAGAAGAGACATTTGTAAAGATTTCCATTCTAAATTTTAGAATCTGATTGGTGAGATTAATTGCAGCACAAAATCCAGTTTCAGGGACATAAGATGGCATTAGAATCTTAGCCTTAAAGTAAAAAATACTGAATAGCTATGATCATATAATGCTAATAATTTCAAAATGTTTGATTTAATTTATAGAAAGAAAACCATGGAAACACAAACTAAATGTAAATATTATGTGCTTTTCTTAAATTTATAGGCAGCTTGAAATAGCAGATCTAAGAAGCATGAAATGTTCCTTTTATTTTACTTGAAACTTGAAAGTTTAAATATAATGTAAAATAAACATGATTTGTATCAAAACAAACAACAAAGAAACTACTCTGCTGACTCAGTTAGCATTTTTATGTTTAATTTGTTGAAAACATCAATGATTCTAATTATCTGAGGCAACAGTAGAAATCCCACAGAGGACTATGGATTTTGCAGCACTCTAAGCTCTGCTTAATTGAGAAAAGTGGTTATTTATTGTGGGTATGATGGGCCAAAAGACACCTGCCTAGGCCTTGGGCAACTGGGTGGATGTACTGCAAGGTGTAACCTGGGGATGTGGCTCTTATCAATAGTGCTTCTCCCACTAGGTCTCTACTGGGTTGTCAACTGCCAGCACTTCCACAGCAGCCCTCCTGCCCTTTGGTGAATGATGGCCAAGGTTCTTCTGTTTTCTGGAGTCGAGCTTAGCCCAGATGGGCTGAGAATGGTCTTGAAATGAAAGATTTCCAAGAAAAAATCGTGTAGGAGCCTCAGCTCTTTGCGACAAGGAGGTTCGAGTATAGACAGTGCCTAAAACTACAAGTTGCTTTGATCTACGCCTGTCACAGGTTGTGGTATTGGACCAAGCATGTAGATGCCTCTTTGCTTAGCTCAATCATTTTAATTAAAAAAAAAGGAAGGTGAAATTGTGAAATTTGTCTTTCCCTATACTTCTGGCTTTTACTTTTTACTAATCCTATGAATGATTTAAGTGATCTCTGCAGGACTGCAGCACAGATTAAGCTCAAGGCAAGCAACCAGCAAATTAAAAGATCTTCTCATTAACCTTACACATTGGCCTTAATGAACGGCCCTCAATTCTCTACCTGTTTACAGTCCACTGCCTCAAAAAAAATTAAATTCTTGCCTCTCTCTTCATATCAAGGAAAGTTAAAAGAATTTCAATTTAGTCAAAGCAACCGCATTGATATTTCTTTCAGAACTGTACATCTGCAGCGCAGGTTAATTTAGGCAACCACCATGAAAACAGGACAATCTGTTTTCTATTTTAATCATGGCAATCAGGGAATATATTTATCCCCAGCTCACTAAGTTACATGCTACCTATTTGTAAGAGCACCAAACTTGTTTAATGGGACAAATTCTGTTCTCAATCACACCTGAAAAAGCTCATTCAGTTTGATTAAAATGAGCCTGTACAGGCGTAATTAAGAACAGAATTTGGATTGCTACTTAATAAGCTGTCTTTAACACAATCATTTCCTGTCTCTAACGAAATAGCCAACCTTTGATAAACACAGATAACATCAAAGATTTGTTTGGTTTTTACTTGACATTCCACAAGATATCAGACAAATACGCTGGAGTTTTTTTTCAACATCTCTCTGAGGTTCAGCTGTCTTGAATATGTATCACTGTCAATGTAACAGACTAGCGGGACCACATCTGGAATATGAGCACCCATGTTCAAGACATGTGAGTTCAACTGGGAACAGCTGCAGGGAAGGGCCACTAGGATGCTCATGGGGAAGACAAAACCCTTCTAAAAGGAAAGAAAAGAGGCAATTTAGTTCAGCCTTGCAAAAGAGAAGGAAGGGGACAGGATTATTCCCTCACATACTTACAAAGAGTGCTTCAAAAAGAGGGAAAGCAACTTCTAAATTTAAAGGATAATATTAACAAATATCAATAAATGGATTTAATTTCACCATGTGGGTTGTACACAATTGCTAAAAATGAGATAAGTGAGTTTCTGGAGAACCTTTCCGTTGCAGTAGTGGGGATTAACTAGTTTAAAATAAAAATTTATTGGTTTATGAAAAGGTTAACATGGTTGCCAGTGACAGAAGACTGAACAGAATATCCTTTTTGAACCTTTATCTTACATTTTATTAATTATTTAGTCAAAGCAATAAGGCCACATTTTCTGCAATTTAAAAGAATAACTTCAGATCATAAACAGCAAGTAACTAAATTACCAAACTACTGTTTTAACTCAACAATAATAAAATAAGTGTTTATAATGATTTTTTAAATGATTACTTATTCTTCTTTCTATCTCTTAAGCCAACACTTTTACACTGGAAACTTTACTTGCACCATTACTTGAAAATCAAGCATGAGAAAATGGCAAGATTTTTTAAAATACTGTGTTTTTGTTCCAAGTAAAACTCCTAGCACTACCTACGACTGCAAAATTTTGGTGGTGAATGTTTTTATTTTCACAACAGTAATGTAAACAATGGAAATCAATAAAGCACTGAGTATAATTTGAATCATCACATTTTCAGAGAGAGTCATACTACATTTAGCAGTACGATCTATTATTAACAAATACAATTAACTGATAGAGTGTCTTTTACTGAAAACTTAATTTTAACTCCATAATCAGTGACCAGAAGTAGCTTCTAGCCACTAAAACTGGACATAAACCTGGCTTCAATAAACTCTGAAGATGCTATGTTTGCAGGATCCTTGAAGAGTGGTTTAATTTTTTCCCTAAGCCAGTATAAAAACATCCTGAACAGGCAGCTGGAATTGAATTTCACTGTGCCTCCAGAGGTACAACCAGATTATATCCTCCTTCACATCTGTCACCACTCTGCACTTCCCATGCACCCTTGAAGCTATGTCTAATTATAGAACTGTTTCAATCACCACATAGGAAAGGCAATGGGAAGATTTTAGTACCTGGTAACATGTTTATTTATTATACTGATATTTCCTTTCTCTGCCTGTATGTAGTGAACACTTCAGTCCTCACAGAATCATGAAGTAATTTAGATCAGAAAGATGTTCTAGATGCCATCTGGTCTAATGACATGATCAAAGCAGGTCTGGTTACATTAAGTTGCTCAGGGCCTCATTTGGCTGGGTCTTGAACATGTGTAAGGGCAGAGCTTCCATAACCTCTCTGGGCAGCCTGCTCCAGTGTTTCACCACTCTCAGGATAAAAATATTTTTTCTAACTTTTAATCAGCATCTCCCCTGTTGTAACTTGTATTTGTTACCTCTTATCCTTTCATCCTGCACTTCAGAGAAGAGACTGGCCCCATCTACACCAACCTATCAGGTAACTGAAGTCACCAGTTTCTTATTCTTCAGGGACAAAAGGAGTGCCAAACTGGTTTGGTTTTTTTTTAGTTCAGTATTGACACTGAAGTAATATCTCTGCAATGCCTCAATTCCAAGAGCACTGAAACTTGTTCCAGATGTCACTATCACTAAACTAGAAATTTAGCTGAAGAACTAAAATTTAAGTGATGCACAGCAAAGAAGAGCAGCTCTGGATGATGAGTGGTCAGCTAATTCTCTGCAGCAGTTTCTATACTTTGAGTGTTTCAAGCAATTCCTGAGCACTACGGCCCCTGGGATTTAGGCACTTCAGATTCTATATTCCAGCCATGGAAAAGAGACCCACTAAACTGCTACAGTGGTTACTGGAGGAGCCTATAAAAGAAAACTAAATTGCAGTACATGCATCCGGTTACAACTCAACATTCTCCTATTGAAATATTCCTTTAGTGTTTGAGCAAATCCACAGCAAATGTTAATTGCCAACATACTTCACGTAGGGTTATGATGATTTATATCAACTAAGGATTTGCCCCATGGAGTGAGGCGACATTTGTGTTACTCCTGGGACTATTAGTTATGTTTCCCATTTTATGGAAATAATGCAAAAATTACAAAATTTGGCACACAAAAAATAAAGCAACGATTGCATACAACAGGCTCTTTGCTGTGCAAGGAAATTTTTGGAATTATAGGTTATGTTACACTTTTGAGCAATATGTAGGAAAGCTAAGAACTCCAAATACTGAGTAATTAACCTGTTATTCTCTTGCTAAGAATTTAGAAGAAAGATTCAGACTTCTTTTTTTGTTTTCATTAATGTCTTTTTTTTTCCCTATGTTCACTGTTACCTAGTAAGCACTAAACTTCTGTGTTACTCTTCTCCATCTCATATTTAAGCGCCATGAGGAAGATGATTAACTTATATAGCCAATTTCTGTATAAGTTTAAGGGACTCTGGCAGATGGCACAATTTCCATTTCCTTCCAATTCTATCTATATAGAAGAACGTGTAATTTCATCCAGTCTACTATACCTTCCTCTTAGTTGTTTTTCCTGCTGTATCTCTCTTATCAAGCTTTCTGGCAATTAAATTACACCTACTTCAGCATTTCTTATATCAGTTGGACCCTGAATCTGCTTCAGAGAGGACACATAAAGAGGCTGTAAATAACACATTCACAATCACATTTGAAAATAAATAATCACTTGCTGAGGAGGATGAAAGAATTTAAATTATACCCATTTAGATTATCACAAATGCAACTCTGACTGTTGCTGCTAATCTTTGAAGAGAAGTAATAATCCCATAAGAATTTCCACACCATAGTGTTTAAGAGGCATAAAAATACAATGTGATATGAGACAGGACAAAGGACCAAGAGTGCAAAACTGAACAGTGTAATATATAATTTCAGAACCCCCTAGGGAAACAGTATTTTCTATCTACTGTCCATTACTAAAAATACACAACTTCTTGAAAACATGAGTGCTGATGACTGTTATAGCATTGCATTCCTTGTTTAAGCAAAATACATGCCGTCCTCTCTTTTACTCACAAATCTACAATCATATCCTCTTGGGTGATACTCTGACATTGCAAAACACATAATATCTGCAGGTATCAACAACAAACCAGAAAAAGCACTAGCTTACTTACCCTTGTGCTAACAGCCTAAGCTGATCACAGCAGTAGTCTGCAGGATTCCAGATAACATGCACTGTGTTTATACTAAATTATATTTGATTATTTTACAAGGAATGCAGTCCAAACAGAGCCTAGATATTCCTTCAAGATGTAAAAAACCCCTGCTAGTCTGAATGGTAACTATTGTTTATTAACTCATTGATCTATAAAGCTGTTCTAGCACCTAACAAGCTCACCTGACAATTCTGTGTATAAATTGTGGTGACTGCTCAGAAAACAGTTGTGTTTAAGAGCAACAAAATATAAATACAGTATTCCAGCTTCACGCACACTTCCGCTTGCCATATGTCCACAAAAATAAATATGCTGACTTTGGAAATTTGGGTATTTTATCCTTGACTATATCGATATTCTTCTATGAAATCATTGTGTAGCATTACAAAGCCCTTGAGAGTTGTAAGGAACGTAGTTACTGTGTATTTTTGGGTCAGATTCTGCTCTCAGTTACAGAGATATACATTGAAGTAACCTCATCAAAGTCAGTCTATTACTCTGGGTTTATGGCATTCCAAGATCAGACCTTGGCTCTGAGAATTTTATTTTCATGTGAGATTTAACTTCAAATACAGCCTTCTTTGCTGTTTGTTTGAAGCAAATAGACAATTATTAATACTAAATTTTAGTGGAAGATGCATGCTTCTATCACCCTTTAAAATTCAAAATACATTTTGCTTCATGATGAAGTTTAAAAGAATGATAAGATATCTCCACCATGCAATGAAATAGCATCAATGTGTGGTAAAATTGCCATTAAATAGCACATCCATCTGAAGGCAAAGCATAGCTTCTTTTTCTCTCTCCTTATAGATGCACCCTACATATGTAGGCCATCCTATTGTGCTACACTGCAAATCATCTGTATCACTGAGGTTATTCCAGATAGTTATAAGGAAACATGCATATTAAGCACATTCAGTGATACATTTAATTGAAACTCAAGAGGCTCTCCAGTGCATATTGGAATAAATATAACATATATTATGCCTTTTCCCCCTCCCATATGATTTTCTGAACTGCTTTTGTTCAGAATTAACTTAAACAGTTTATCACCCATCCTGATAGGTTTTGAAGCTATGTTCAGTTGCATGTAATGATACACATATTCCCTCAGAGTCTACTTCAGCACCTCTTTAATCTTTAGCTAAGATTATCTAGAGTACTACTCACTAACAAAAGCTGCCAGCATACTTAGTAAGATATTTGTCATTTTATCAGATGTTAAATTTACCCACAACTGTAGCTAAAGCCCTCCAACAGCATTCGAAATCATTACTCAAACCAGCCTGCTTTTACTTTGTCTTCTGAGCTGTACAGCAACGAAATCTCTCAGTTTGTCTTCAGTTGCTCTATCATACAGCAAAATGAATTCAGACAAAGGTTCATACATTTAACTTTTCATTCATCTATTCCAGAGCCTTGGCCATCAGAAGAGTTCGTACCACTGTAAAAATTAACTGCCTCCATGGAGTTCATCTATACCTAGTTCATGTATAAAACTAAGCAGGAAAAGGACCTACAAACAGCAACCTTTTCTCTCTGCCCAAAATGTTGTAATATTTTTTAATACTTTCAAAAGTTTGTGTATGGTTTTTCCTCTAATATCCTACTAGTACTGTTACATATATCAGCAGTTTATATTAGGATTTTTTAAGAGAACGGTGTATTTTAAGCAAATGTTATTGAATATCAGCAAATAAATGTTGAGGTTCTTAAATTGCAAACAAGAATATTCGCATTAGAAACTTGACTCAGCTGTGACCTTTCAAAAGCAGCACAGGGAACGTATCATGTGATTTGTATTTTTAATCAAAACATCCTGAATTTTAAATGGCAAATATTTGCAGTGGATTGCTTTTGTACAAGGTAGAAACTCTGAGTTCTTGGAAGAGATATTTCATACAATATTAATTAAAAAATAATATTAGGAAAACCTGTGCATGATTCTGTGACAGAAACTGGGAGATAAGAAATGTAACAGTGTGATGCACCATTACTCTATCTGTTTTGGTTCCCTTTCCTAAACGGTAACACAAACCCAATTTCCCTCCATGACCTTACCTATAAATGAAAGGAGCTACTGTGGCAGTGTTGGGGTGACTGTATTGCTGTTGCTGAGGAAGCTGAACGACACCATTTCCTGTGCCTTGGCCACTGCTTGAAGCCATTGAGGCTGACATTGCTGTGGAGGACCCTGGAGTGAGAGCTGTGCTTGGTTCTTTCCCATCAGAAGAAGCCAGACCAGAGGAAGGAGAAGCCTTCTCACTAAGTTGAGATTTTGGAGTTGACTGGGGCTGGTTTCCTTTTGTAGTCCTCAGTTTTTCAACCTCCTTACTTCCTGTGCACGCAGCTGAAGCGCTTTGCTTTGCTGTTGGCACCTTTGATCCAGGTTTTGGAATCCCACTAGAAGATGGTATTAAACTTTCCTTCTTGGTTGCTGTTGTCTTGCTTCCCTTTGGGATTAAGCTTGCAATTTTTGAGCTCTTCTTTGTAGATGTTTCAGTGACCTGGTCCTTCTCTTCCTTGACTGTTTTCTCAGTGCAAACTTTGTTTTTGTCCCTGTTCTTTTCCTCTTTGTCCTTTGGCTGTAGCAAAGACTTTTTATTGCTGAGATTTTTGCTTCCAGCTTTTGGAGGGGTTAACTTCGGTGATACTTTAGGACTGCTACTTGTGGAGCTGCCGCTGTTCACCCCACCACTTAAGACATCTGTTTCACCACACTCTGAAAAGGTATCATCCTCTCTCCCACTGTCACTGGGTCCTGAGCTCAGCGACAAAGGGGGTCTCAGAGCAGTTCTAGCATTAACCAACTTGAATTTTTCCAGCATAGATTTTTGTCCAGATGAAGGGGGCTTCACACCTTCGGAAGGGGGTGGCTTGAGCCTGTCTGAAGATGGAGTAGGGGAGGTTGCAGGACTAGGCTGCTTCACGGACAGCATGGTAGAGGTTGCACTGTGTTTGACATTCATGGATTTGCTGCGCCAAGGCTTGCTGGCACTTGGAGAGGGAATGGCAGAGACCTGCTGCTGCCCGGTGCTGGTGGGATGCTGCACATTTCCATTCATGCCTGCAGATGGGTGAGGGCCTTTTGGTGAATCTGCTTAAAAAACAGAAAATACCATAATGACACAGTTATTCTCTCATCTCCTCCCACCTCCCATACTCCTCTGGCATTTAAAACAGTTACATGTGCATACAACATGAAGGATGCTAATTGAAAATGACTTTCCCCCTTCTCACCATCACTGTGTTGTTCGATACTTCTATGAGCTCAAGAGAGCCTTGGAAGTATCTTTCTTGTAGCCATTTCATTGTGCAAATTAAACTTTTCAATTTAAAGATTTAATCTTTAATAAGTCATAAAGAAATTCTTCAAGTCACTTGCTAATAACAAAACATTGAGACATAGAAGAAAAAAGAATGCTACAATATTGGAAGAAAAAAAAAAACTAGAGAAAGATGATTTTGATGTTTAGTGAAAGCTAGAAAGATAAGGTGTTGGGTGGGAGGAGGAGGACTAATACTGAAATTAAATGGATATGATTAATATTCATAAAAGCAAAAAAATGGCAGGTCACTAGACTTTTTGGTTTAAAGTAAAGTCAACAACCTCTAGTAACTGACTCCAGGAAATTTTTCCAGTGCACTTTCATAGGCAGGAAAAAATATATATCAGCAATTTCACCAGTGTCAGTACTTGAAAGTTACAGTGATATATAATCTACATGGGTACAGCAATAATACTTGTTTGGGGCCTGAAGCTCAGGTAGGTACAGTAGGCTCGCTTATGTGGCTCTGATACCTTCACTACATTTACATCGTCCAAGAACTTCAGAGAATCTTTAGAATGAATGAGAACAAGACTCCTTCTGCAATAATCAAACTATGCTAATTGACAACCATGATTTTCAAAAATGTCATCTAGCCTGATTAAGCAAAACAGACTAACTCACAAAAGGGCTAAGCTCTACTGTATGAAGCCCAGACTTCCAAGAGCTATCTGAGTAAACACTATTACCTTGGAGCACCTGAGAAATGAAGTGGTAATGGCAATTAAATATGTGGTACGTTGCTATTTCAGCAGATGATGTATTTTCTCTTAGTGTAACTATCTTGTCTTACTGTTCAGTTTTGGGATTAGTAGTGAATTAGGCATAAGCCTGCCTATAGTATATCAAATTCATATATCAAATTCAGTACTACAAGAAAGCCTATATGAAACATGCAATGCAAATATAGTTTACGTAATAGCAAAAAGTGCTTGATGTTGCATGCACACATAAAGCCAATGTCATGCCTTGGGGTTCTCTTGAATAATATAGTAGACAAGGACACTGAAGTCATTTGTCCCTTCAGCACAGAATTTGAAGTTATGTATCATTTTCATTTTTGCAGTCTCAGTCCTAAGGCCCTAGCATGATTTAGACTACCCACTTGGAAGTTTGAAGGCCTCTAACACACATAGGGAGGTTTTGAGTATCCTGAAAGGGAAGCTGTTTTTCTTTAACAAGGTGAATGCAAACATAGAAAAAAATTTACTTCTCTAAATAGCATTAAGTTCTAGTTTAAAAATAATAACAAAAAAACCCCCAAACAAACAAAAGTAACATGAAAGAAATGTAACAGCTTTTATTTTCTTAACACTATTAATAACTGGACCTCAGCAGGCCAATCACCTCCACCTTCAATAGATGATATATAATTCCATCTACCCAGACTTTTTCATGTGCTCCTCAGGCTAATATGAAAACCCTACAGTGCTAAATGAGCCTAGCCCAGCTTCACAGTAGGTTTCAAGCAGCTCTGCTGTGTCCAATTACTAAGCAAGAAAATGTTAACTTGCTAAGGGTTGCCTCAGAGCATGTTTTGGGACAGGTGAGGTTATGGCTTACTCCCCACACTTCAGGTAGCACGACGCACATGGAGTAGCTTCACTAGGCAGCTGCAGAGCCGATCCCTCCCTTGTGACCAAGGCAGGAATTATGGCTGGGTCTGAGCTATTTTCTGGTGAGCCTCGGGTCCTGGAAGAGAGCCTGGGGCCAACGGCAGCTGTTGGAAATTACTGCAGCCCTCAGGCTTCCTTAATTTATACCAGGGACCAGCACTGTGGCTGATAGCCTAGGACTGGGTGTGCACAAGGACCTTCTTGCACACATTTTGCCTTGTACTAAGCTTGCCTTAATTACACAGGAGGATTGAGGTCTTCAGATATCCCAATAGTTTTGCAGAACAATTCACCCTAAGAATATGCAAAGCTAATGCAGAATACATGTAACAATCTGTGAACAGTGGAATGCC
This sequence comes from Brachypteracias leptosomus, assembly GCA_013401335.1. Taxonomy (NCBI): domain Eukaryota; kingdom Metazoa; phylum Chordata; class Aves; order Coraciiformes; family Brachypteraciidae; genus Brachypteracias; species Brachypteracias leptosomus. Next base: position 44,022 of record VYZX01002671.1, on the reverse strand, counting down.
ACTACACTCTGTTGTATTAATTCTGTTACATTTGTATGGCTTCAGGCTATTAGTTTTACTACCAGGAAAAAAAAATAAAAGTGCTCTGATTAAAAAGAAGAAGGTATGTCTTGCTGTATTTCCTGCTCTACAATACTAAACTCATTGCAGTGGGAGGAATTTCAAAAAGAAGAATATTTATTGTATCATCAACAGCTTGTTCTGCTACATATATAGCAAAAAACACAGGTTCCTGGAACCACCGGTACTTATTTGATCCCTATGTCGCAAACCATAAATAGCATAAAAAAATAACAGAGAACTTTAACTTGCCAATTTAAAGTGTATCCTTAATGTTTCTGCAAGGAATGTGGACTGTATGCTCTCAAGTGTATATGTTTAAAGATGTGGAATAAAAAGATTTATTTCCCCCACAGCTCAAATGCATTTTCTGAAGCTGCATATCATTAATTGCTTTCTGCACATTTCATTGGATTTATCTTCATCTGTTCATTACAGGAAATCTGTCCCCACCTTGTGGTGATTTTGAAACAGAGTGAACTCAAACTATAACAAGCATTTCGTATTTCTATAAACTAAATTTTACAAGAACACAGTCTTCTTTTTAGGGCTTCAATCCCTTACTGCTGAAATGTATAATCAGCTTGTGGTGAAATAATTTTACGTTCTGCTTGAGAGCTCAGCGCTTCAGAGCTCAGCCCAACCTGTGTTGGGAACCCCAGGTGTTCATGGTAAAAAGAGAAATTTCTTTGAGAACCAGCAAGATCATGACAACCAACTGGACATTTTCAGCCCACTTTTCACAGGCTGTTGCACAAATAAAGGACATGTGTGAGGTTAAACTTGGGCCCAATATATAATCAACCTCCTCTGCCTTCTCATCCGTGACCTTTGCTGTGTTCTGTGTTGTTGGAGGAGATAGGACCTCTGTGACAACAGCTTCTCCATTGCAGGATTATTAGGTACTGATAATCTAAGTATTCTCATAAGAAGGCAGGTGCCCAGATTAGAATATCCCATTTTAGTCACTCACAATAAAAAAAATGTTCATAGAAAGTAGGAAGAGCTGCAAGGGATTTTTACAAGAATGCTTGGAGGACTGGGAGGTCTATCTGGTGAGATTAAAAGAATTCAGCTTGTTCATCTGTCCCTTTCCAGCTGTCCATGAGAAAGTAGCTACTCCATGTCAGCACAGGAGGAGAACACCACCAGGGACAACTGACAAATTACTGGCACCAGAAGAAATGTAAATACATACTGGTCACAGATGAACAATGATTTGCATCATCAAACAATGGAGTTCCAGGACAGTTTCTCAGAGTTGGCATGAGCAAAATAACCAAATACTGTTGAAACTGAGTTTGGACAAAACACAAACATCTTTTATATTATTAAATTATATTTAAATATATATATATATTATTAAATCATACTGAAAAGTAGGCAATTAAACTCCATGCCATAGACTCTTTTACCAGTGTTCAGATAGAGTATTTCTAAGGTCTAAGGTGTAAATATTTGTTTTCAACATTTTATTTTAATTAAAACATTCTTTCTTTGCTGGACTCAAAATACCCTGTGTATCCACCTTACAAGCAATGTGAATCATGACTTTATTCAAATAGTTTCATTTTTCTAGTTTTATTTTCATCTATTTAATTAAGTCAGAAGCAGACAGATGCGATGTGACCTGGAAAACAGATGTGCTCTTTGAAACCCATTCATAACTGCAAAGTCTAGAAAAAAAAAACAACCCAAAAACAAAAATACAAAACCAGAAAAATCAGCTCACTAACACCACAGACAAGTTTCAGCTAATGGCATGTTTACTGGTTTTGGTGCATTCTGTGTTTCTGACTTTACCACAGCTACACACAATTACCTGTGTCACAGCAATGGGTTGGGGCTGTGGGTGAACACTTGGCTGTACTCAAAAAAGAGCAAACCTGCAATTGTTCAGAGGAGCCAGGTTTCTTACTGTGTGAACTACTCCCTAGTCAACATTCAAAGGAGATAAATTAATGGCACACTAAATAAAAGGCCCATATCACATCATATTCTGGATCACCTTTAGGTGTCCTTTAACTCTGTGACTACACATCCATTCCCCACTGTGAGCTGGAAACGGTGCTATGCAGGAATGGATTTCAAGTACTACATATAACTGGATTTAAAAAAAACAACCCTTATGCTGTACATGTTTTCTGAGGTCTCCTTATAGCACATACGGGAAGGTATACAGCAGAGAAAATGTTTGAAAAGTGGTCTGCCCTTGAAGAGGTTTGGAAGTCCCAACCTCATTTACCTAGTGCAAGTCATCTATTTCTGCTTCAGTTTAGGTAGTACTAATGCAGAATTACAAGCAACCATATGACCTGTGTCTCAGAAATTAATGGACTGTATATCCATTTAATAGAAGCCATTAAAGTTATCTTACTCCAAACATCTGCATCATAAACAAAATTTGAAATATAAGATTTATTATGTCTGCCACACTGTATGGAAAAATCAGTTTTTCAATGTATAGTGACATTTTTTTTTTAAAGATGTGTTTGTTATTATTACTATTACTATTGTGAGAGTTGAAGTTTGTTTCTAAACAAATTCTTCAAAAAACCTAGGTCACAGAACATCCTCAAATACTTTAAAAAAGTAATCAAAAGACTGCTTGGAAATTTCATTGTAATATTAAAAAAATAGCCACTATAATAATTAGATTTAAAATACAGCATGGTTCAGTTGTTTTTAGGCAATGAAGTAGCATGGTGAACTCAAACACAGGTTCTCACGTGTTCTTTTAGGGTATGCACTCATAGCAGTAATTTTCTCTAATTAACTTCTGCTTTATACTCAAAATAAACTTGTATTCAGATTATATTCTCATATAAAAATCAATGCTCTTCCATCCATTCTTCTATTTTGAAAGAAAGGAAAAAGAGCAAACACCTCAAATATAGTACTCAAGTTATGCAACATTACATTTTATATACCCAGCAAAACTAATTCAACAATTATACACAAAGCTACCTCTTATCATCTTGCAAGTGATGACTTTCATAGAAATCTCATTAAGAATCTCATTCTATGTTGTAAAGAAACGGGAAAGCAAAAAAATCCATCATGCAGAAAGCCACGTACATGTGCAGTGTGAACTTTAGCAGCCAAAAGACAGTTTCCAAGTAAGGGGCTAATAATAATATTATCTACAAGCATGTCTCACCTTGAATCATTTAACTCTCACATACTTCAGTAGCAAACTTAGGTCAACATTATGAAGCAATTCTAAAACCTAAACTGCTGTACATACCTTCACTCAAGCAGCCACATCCTCTACTTCATAACTTCACTATCGTATTTGCGAACTGCTCAGTGTCTGCTCAGTTTTCACTCTGATCTCTTTCTAGTTTTAGCCTGGATGTCTTGCCATAAACAAGTCCTTGATAAAATAAATCCCAGTATAGGACTATCTAAAACATTCAGCCCTGAGAGTAAAAATAAAGAAATAACTATTGAAAGGATGGTTTTATATCTTCAGATACAGCTAGGGGCAAAGTGTGTTCATCAGAATTTTGTAAAAAAAAACTGGATAGCTGCCTGTTGCTTGGATGAAGAACATTCACTGCATACTTGTTCCTCCCACAGACCCCAAGGATGCAAATGGGTACTATGTATATTGTATCATTTTCAACTGTATTCTAACCCAAAGATATGAATAAAATGCTGTTCATTACACAAAGGGAGAAAGAAGGGGGAGAAAGGGTTGGATTAGTTACACAACTCGGAAAGCTGAATTTTTACATTATTGTCTCTGAGATAAAGCCTGAAAAGGCACATTTTCAAGGAAAACAATGTCAGAGTGGGAGAAACGGAAGGACCCAGGGAACTCTGTTTGTTTCCATAATGTAAGTTCTTATTTAAAGGAGGCAATAAAATATGAATGCTGAATTCCAATCCCTGCAAAATTTCATTACATTTCACTTAATTCCCAATCTTCTCTTCAGATTTATATATACAGTAAGCAAGGTTCTCAAGGAATAGGCGCATGTAACATTCTGATGCAAATATTCTGATTCTTCTCCATTAGAAGCTAAGATGCAAAGTCCCCTGAAAAGTATGGCAGTCTTCCTTTGAATATGAGTAGACTTGAATATGGACCAAGATTATAAGCATCCAATATGGATTAATTATTACTTCAGAAAAATAACCCAGTGGTATTTCCATCAGAAGATTAAAATATAATTATAAAATCTTGAAAGTTTTCAGTCCTGAACTTCAATCCCAACTCAATCAGAAGTCCTAATTCAGAGACCTATCTCCTTAGGTCTTCCTTCCAAGTCTAAATATTACATTCACTTCTTTGATCCTTGTGGATGTATTCTTTTGGTGATTTCTTTTTTCCCCTCTTGTGTGTTATGTAAAGTAAGCTTAGTAACTTTTAAACACTTACCTTTTTCATTTCCGTTTGCATATTGTGGAGGCTTGTTTTTGTCAATGCTGTTAAAGCTCTGGCTTCTCCGATTTAAATTAGAAGCTCCCTGGACTTTGGTACTGCTGCCTGCAGCTGGCACCCTTGAGGGTCCTGGAAGCCTGAAATGGTATAATCAGAAGTCATTTCATTTTATGTAACCTAACATATAAAGAAGGCAGCATGCGAATATCAGACAGAATTTAAAATCAACAACCAAAACTAGTGATTTCAGGTAGACAACAACGAACAGGAGGATTCAAATTAGTTAGACTCCACAAATGAAAAGAAAAGCTTGTCCTTATGCACACAAAAGGGGAAAAGATGCTTTCTAGAGTCACAGGACATATAAGAAGAAACTTTGCATTTGCCATTAACATTGCTAAAACAGATTCACCATAACAAACCATTAAAATGCAATATCAACTTTTATTTAACTCTGTTACTTTTGAAGAGGAAATGTTACAGCAATTGACTAGAAAGCACAATATATAGCTCAGAAATATTTAGTATCTTTCACTCTAGTAAATGTTTCACAGCTTTGTTTAGCATAAAAGATGACTTTTTAGCTATTTTTGATTATTTTTCAGAGGGTTATTGGCTAAAGCACTCCATCCTATTATTTTAAATGAAAACTATTGAAAATAAATATTTTATTTAGATGCTATAGATGCATGTATACATTTTAGAGAGAAGTATATAATGTAGACTATACAGTTCATTTGTTAGCATTTGCTGCCACCATCTGAACCTTACTGTGTGGCTATGCTCAGGAAAGAAATGTAGACTCTCGTCCCTGGTATTTGTAAGCCTGCATCTTCTTTCTGTCTGAATCTGTTCTTTGATGTAAGATTCTTTAATACATGCTCACTTCAAGCTTTCTCCAGCATCTTTGTGGGCAACCCCACTCTTTTGCAGTTTTGTTTTCTGACAGACAAAATGACATGTTCAAATCAGCAAGAGGCATTTGCCAAAGGAGAAGACTCTCTCTCTTCTGTTTCTTACTTATTGGAATGATATGATGATTTTAATAGCAGCAATACAAACTATTCCAGAGTTATAGAATTCTATTTGTTTCACTGTATTATGAAAGAGCAGCATCAGAAGGGAGGAAAAAACCCTCACATTAGAAAGAATAATAAAAACATTAGATTTCTTCCAAACTTTTTGTTTGTTTGTTTAATAAGCTGGTATAAAGGAAATACTCAAATGATTTAATTTTCATTAGCAAACATATGTAAACAGCTCCATGTTCTCTTCCTTTACCACTTTAAGCCTCAGAGAACTAATGCATTAGTTATTTTTATGGCTCATTCTGGCCGCCAGCCTGCCCTGCTAGTCTCTGTGCCGAGCCCAGAGCAGACCGTCTCTGCTCTGCAGCTGTATGCGTGCTAACCTTTACCGTGACCCATGAATTCGAGTGATCTTCTGCTCCCTGAAGAATGCACTAAAACAAACTTAAAAATCTATTTGCTCCTTCTCATTACCCTAATTTGACAGGCAGTAAGAGCCCTGAGATCATTTGTCAAAGGTAATGAACAAAGCAATGAGAAGGCATGTGCTACACTGGAAACTCATCTGTTCAGTTAGAATATAAAATAGTGCTGCATATATTCTGCACACCGGAATTCGAGAACTTGCCACGGTAAGCACATTACACATGAGGTCATTTTCTCTACACACTTTCCAGTTTACCTCACTTGCTGTCTTTTTTAATTGAATTCAGATTTTAAATTGCTCTTCCAGAATCATGTTAAGCAGCTAAGGAAATGCAAAGAGGAGAATAACAGATAAGGGACAAGTCACATACCTCTGAACAGGCTTCGGAAACACTGCCACAGAGTTAAAGTATTAGACAATAAGACTGTTAACCCCAACATGTTGAATGTGGACAAGACAGGAGTATCAGAAATAAGGAAAACTGAAGACCTGTAAATGTGCAGGTGCAAAGCAACTGGACCGTGGTATAGCTTATTCCAAGCTATCACCAGCAACTCAAATTGTGTTACTGCACCATACTGCAAAATGCAATCTTTATTGTAGATTATGCAATTTAAAGTTCATTGCTTTCAGCAATGAACTCTACAGCAAAGGCATAATCAATGAACACATTAATTATCTCCCACCAAAAAAAAAAAAAAAAAGAGCCAGAAACAAGAGTAAGCTTTAGACCTCAGTTTCTTTCTTCTGCAGTCTGGCTTGTAGATTTTAGTGCTCATGGAAATGATAAACTAAAAGTACTGATGAAATCTGAAACAGGCCAGCTCCTACACACAGCTCTGTCAAACTCACTGCCAAAACAAAGCATCTCATTAGTGGGGACTGTGTGCAGGCTACTCTTGACAGAGCAGAAGTCTTTCTTGGAAGTGGTTCTTTTTTTCTGCTCTAGTTTGCTTCTGCATGAACTTGGCTGTGTGAGCTCAACCTTTCAGGTGGGTTTGTGATACCTGCAAAACATCTAGTGGAAATTGGGATGGACTCCCAAACTTCTTTACACTCATGACTAAAGTAAGGATTTGAGCCAGAGATTAGAGAGCACTAAAATCACCAACTAATCCTTCACATACAGTATTTTACATGCAGGATACAAAGATGCAGGATACATAACAACCAGAAATATTGCTAATATATAGTATAAATCAGCTTCTTCCAGTCCATACAAGGCTTTCCCATGGCAAAGGTCATTGTTGCAAAGCTTGCACGCATAACATTAAATACACATTGTTTAATAGCTGCTTATGTCCAAAGGATAAAATATGAATGGGCATATACTTGCTTGAGTATCACTAACAAGCAATAAATTAGAGATATTTAACTGACCTAGATGCCTTTTTTTGACTGGTTGCAATTCCACTGTGATTAGACTGAGTTGCATATCTGGCTGTGAGACTGTATGAGAAGAAACAGAGAAATTGAATTAAAGAATTTGTTTGAACATGTATAGAAAGAACACACTTACCAGCAAACTATGAGTTAATGAATGTAAATTGAACATGGATAGAAAACACAAATTAACTGGCAAAAATATGAAATAATGCAAACATGCAGATTTTTATGAGATGCAATGCACAGATTATGAAATAATGAATATTGCTCCACCTTGTCTCATTTGCTAGAAATTATGTTAGGAATAGATAATATGGGCAGATTTCCACAGTGACTGAGTTACTGAAGTCTAGCTCAATTCGTGCAGAGTGCACCTCAAAACTTTGCGCCTTTGGATTTTTTTCATCCACAAAATGTATGAAGCACGAATATACAGCTACTAGTGTTAACGAAAAAGTCAGCTGTAAAAGAACTCTCTAACACTTGTTCGCAATGTTAGACTAGTTTCTCCAGCAACCTGACTGGGTTCACAGAGTCTGGCAGTTATGAACAAATTTGATATAGCAGATCCAACATGAACTCAGGAAACTTCCCACTAAAGAAAGGTGATCCTCCTGACAATAGAGCTATATGGAAGAAGTATCCCATCATAATTTTCAGTACTGTTACAGCAGCACAGGCCATGTACGTGATGCATTACCCAGGCAATGAATCAGAGGCCTCGTTAGGAAAGGCCTGACATGTGCTTAGACTCATTGTTAAATTCCATAAGAAAATGCATCTTTATTTATCAAAGCATCTGAGTAGTGTTTCTGCAACAGAAGAGGTGCTGTGCCACAGGGCTAAGAACTGTATGTTCCTTTTGACACCCAACGTGTCATTACTAAGCAGCAAATTCATGCCCCTATTCTTTTAGATATTTGCATAGGAGATATGTCAAATGTACAGCCAAGGTAGGGCTTCCTGCTAGATAATTTCAGTTACTATGAACAGGTGCACCCTTTGGGATCCATACAGCCTAAGGATATAGGCAGGTGCCTAAGGCAGATGCAATCACAACATTAAATTCCTTGCATTATTAAGGAAGTGATAGAGAACTGAGTAAGCAGAAACTCTGATAGTCACAGATTGCTTTTATCTCTTACAGTTCTGCATCTTCCAGCAGTTCTTCTGAGCAGCAGAAACCACAGTGCTCTAGTCCTGGCTTATCGACTGTCAGCACTTAGAAGAAACACCTGATGGTATTAAGTCTACCTTAAAAGTGTTAAGTGATTTCTCCTAGTCCACTGAAGCAGGTAGCCTGAGAATAGAGCAGATGGGAGAAGCCCTTAAGGGAGCATCCCATACTGGCACAGAGGTCAGGCAGAGGGACAAGGGGAAGGCACAAAGCAAGGGACAATGTGAGACTTGAATGGGATGCATAATTATTGTTACTTTACCAAATTAAACCCCAATAAGGGGTTCAGCATTGCTTTTGTGCCTGCCAATTACAAGTAGTATATGTGCACACAATAAATACATAAAAAGGAGGGTACCTCAGCCTTAAAAGTGCAGAAAGGAATTGTTCACTATATAAAAACAGCATTCAATTTTCTGGCATATATCTTCACAATAATGCTGACAAAGTGCTCTTTTACATGACCGTAAATTCTGTGGGAATTGTAGTAATTTATAATAGTATCATAATAATTACAGTTTATATATTTTTATCTATCTAGTCATCAGTATATTGCACTATATTTTACTTACAGCTATCTTTCTTAATAATGTCTGAACACATGATGCAAATGTGACATAGGATGTTTTGCTGAAGTTGCTGTATTTGTACTTGATCTAATAGCCCATCTTTTGATAAGAGCTTCCACTTGTGTTTTTGTCAACATATTTAAAATGAAGGAATCTAGAAATGGTTAGCTGGTTATCTACATTGACAAAGTTTGTGAGAAAAATGACATGTCAAATAAAACTTTAGTGCGTTTATGTTGTAAAAGGTAAGACGATACATAGTACAATCAACATGGACAGTGAGCTGGAAAAGCAGAGTGAATAGGATGCATCTTAACTACTGAAAAGGCTGAAGGCTCTGCCTTCCCATAGCGTATCATAGCTTTTCTACCTCAAACAACACAATTCCAAAGTAGCTGGAAAGACCAAATAACTTAATCTCAGCGATGTTGCTGAGTTGTTGATGACGTAGCCCACAGACAAATGGCAGTTGTTTGGTGTGTGTTTTCTTAACATGAAGCGCCTATATGGAAATGCTTGCTAGAATGCTTTCCTTCCATGCCTATTACTTGGGACTCCATCCACTAGCAAATTCATAAAATGTCAGCCTACAGATAGCTTTCAAAAGTTCCAGACAGGCTTGAAAGGCATTGATGGATATGTCATCAGCAAAGCATCATTTCCACTATGACTGAGTAAATTTATTTTCCAAAGTAATGTGACAAATGAAAGGGAAAAAGAGAACTTTAACAGCTCATAAACCAGGTGCTTCAAGCTCCTAATGACTTTGGGGTTTCCTTCTCAATTAGACCTGGATATGTCGGACCCATTAAAGCTTTCCACAGATGCCTGTTTCCCAACTGCTGGCCCCACTATCACAGATGAGAACTGCAACACATTTAAAGTCTAGCCACTCTTGGAAATGTATAAACAAATATGTACCTACTGTCCTTCACCTTACAAGATAATTGTCAGCAGGTAACATCTGGCAATTAGGAAAATAAACCTGTTTTGCTTAAACCAGTAATTTTTTATGCTTACAGGTCCTCATAAAGGTTTAATGAACATGTGCCTGCATTAAAGCAGCAGATGCATGTTAACAAACTAGACAGTACAAGTTTAACACTCCAGCATTTGGGACAAGGAAGGATTTATTTGTTAGAGGATTGGAAAGGGGGATTTTGAAAAGCCTCCAGTTCTCAGCTGCCTGCTCCCAAGACCCTTTCCACTGCCACAATGCTCCCACCAGCAGTCTTTCCTGATATGGTCACAGCGTTGACTCCTCAGAGAAGCCACAGCAGTCACCTAAAAAGCCCAGCCACAGCACATTGGTAGGAAAGGGGCATATGAACTACAGAGGAGACCAACCCTTCCTGCAGAGCTGGTGGTAAACCCCACTGCTCCTGCAGCTACAGCTCTGTATTGCAGTCCTGGAGCCAACTGCATGACTGGATCTGGGCCAGGAATAGGCCTCTGGCACTGCGCTCAGTCCTCCCCTTCCACCCAATGCACAGGAGAAGAGAAGGCAGATGCTCCTGGTTAAACAAATCCTCTTCAAAAGAGTTAAATGGTATAAGCATATTTAATCCAAGATTCCTAGAAATCAACTAAACTCTTCAAACTGGCTTCCAGGTGGAAATCAAGCCCCCATCTTTTCTCTCACAAACTAGGGAAACACAGCAGATATGAAATGGTGACAGTGGGTAACTTCTGCTGCTGGTCCCTCTGAGAAAATGGAATCAACATGTTGAGACTGCCCAGAGAGGCAGCTAAACACAGAAGTAGCTAGGCTAGTATTAAGAAGGCGGCTACAGAGATGTTAGAGACTGACCTGACGCTGAGGTGCTGATGGGGAACACCACAGCTGTATAAGAGCCAGGCCAGTTGCAAGAACCAGGACTCTGTGCTGCATCATGTGGCCATGCAGCACAGCCAGTTGCATTGGAAAGCTATTCACCACGTTCCACTGAGACAGAGAAATTACGGAGGGCATGCAGTTGCAGGTAGGATAAAAGGGTTAAGACATGGTCCTATAAGGTGTAGGGAAACCTAGGAAGTCAAGATACAATGCTAAAGGTTCTTAAATGCCCTTCCACTGAAAGTGAAGTGGAATAATCAACTGAAACGGCCAAATAAGAGAAAAAAAGATGAAGAAGGAAGGCAAGCGACTGCTCAACGCTGGACTAAACAGCTGGAAGTCTGTCTTGCTGCTATACAAATAGCACAGTGTATCAGGGAAGAAGCAGCTCCTTCAAAGTGTGTATATCACATAAAGCTGAAGGATGAAGCTCCTATAAACCTGGATACAGAGCATGAATCAAGCTGAAAATATTTTAATCTCCTTCTTCAAAAAGTAACCCATGCAGCGTCACCCTGAATGTCATCTACTTTTTATTAACAATCTTTCAAAAGATCAAAAGGATCACGTTACATCACACTGTCATTTTCTTATAATGTTAAGAGTCACATGGTGGTTCTAAAATGCCAACTATGTGATCTGTTAATATTAGGCAAAAGGAAAAGAGGTTTGTAGTATGTAATCAAAGACTTTCTCCCTTACTGGCATACTTGAATTTTAACATGTTCTTGATCTTATAAAGTGCATTTATATCACTGAGGTGACTGTACCCCAGAGCTGTTCAACACTTTTCTATTAGAAAAATTCCCTGATAAAAAACTAGCTTAAAAAGAATGCATTTTCAATATAAAAATTTCCCCAGAAGGTCTTGATTATGCTGTACACATATTTTTTTTTCTTTTTTAAAACAAGTTCCTTGGCTTTATAATTCTCATCAGCCTACCTGGCAAAAAAGCACAAGAGATAATATTCTAAGGTCTACCTGACTCCAAATTCCAAGGGTGCCTGGAGAGGTGCCACAAAAGTTGCCAGGCTTCTCACCATAGCAAACAGTTTGGGCAGGTAAAAGATCCTTTATTTTTCAAATGGATATCCAAGGAACACTGGGAAGAAAACCAAACCCTTGAATTTTCCCACGAACAATATTTTTCAGACACTTCTTTTGCCTTTTGAGCCATCTTGGGGAATATGCTTGTATCTACGTATATGTACCTATCTACATATATATACATATGATATTATTTATTTATATATAAATGCTATATGTGTATGTATATTTTATAAATATATCTATATTGTACATTTTATAGATGTATATTATACATATCTAACACGGATAGACATTTATTTTTTCATTTTCAAGAACTGTCTATGACTCAGGCAGCTCCAGCTTATAACATGTCATCTGTTCTATATTAGGTGGACATTTCTTCTTTCCACTCTTTGAACTTCTGCCATCTTATACAAGAAGTCTGTCTCCAACTGATTCAGGCTTGGAGGTACAAGTAAAATTGTTGTTTTCAAAATTTTCCTGTTGTTCACATCTCATAAACCAAAATGCACAAAACTCAGTTTTGCATCAACATTTATCTTCTTGCAGAACATGTTGACTTGTAATAAGAACAAATCATCTGCCACAGAGACCATTCCTTTCCCACTCTGGTCCCAGTATTTGTAGTATAAGAATTCTGTGGAATTTAATGAAAGAATATATGAATCGCAACATTAACGAAACAAAGAGAATATCAACAAAGTAATAAATGTACTATTTGGCTACTGTGCTTAACCTGACCTGTAGCTCAAATAAAATAATGCTGTCTTTTAAAAAGAACTAATTTCTCTGAATAAGTGAAAAACAACATGCTGCTAGAACTAGGACTAGGTCCTTAAGGACCAATCATGTCCTTTTATGACCTTATTGCCATACCATTTATGATCTTGCACTAGAACAAAATTATATCAGATGATGTGTACAGCAATGTATGCCAATATTCTGTTTCACAGTTTGATAGAATAAGACTGTAACAAAATTTTCTTTTAGAGGAAATGAAAAAGGAGATGCCAGAAAGCCTGAGGCTGTCACTTCTACACGCATTGTCTCTTGAACCTTTTCACAGATTTCCAGAAAATCCACATTAATCAACACATCCTATAGTATGGTTGGGATTGCTATAAACCTGCACCAGTCAAGCAATTATCACATCATTAAGCCTGTTCTTATTGAAAGTATTAAAGTACATTTGTGAGCCTTTTGTTTGATCTCCTCATTGGCTCCAAAATAGTAAAGAGCTATGCAATATAAAGAAATTACAAAAGATTCTACCAACATTTCAGCTATATTCCCATAAGCATTTTCAATAAAGCAGACCAAAACACAAATACATTAATAAGTGATTTTCCAAAGCTGCTAATTTATCTCATGTAAGCATAGTCAATTTTAAATATAACAAAACTTCATTGTTTTTTACTTCTATTTTAATCCATTTTCCATGGGCAATAATTGCTATAAGCAGCACTGCCCGTGCTTCTTTGGAAGTGCGTTG
>VYZX01002671.1:9657-24502 GCA_013401335.1 Brachypteracias leptosomus | reverse complement strand
AGCAACTGCAATTATTAAGAAATAGTTTCAAAGACTTAAATTACAACACGAAATGTGATTGCTTACTGAATATTTTAGAAAATTACAAAACCTATAAAAACCATCAACCTTCTTCAGTGTAGATGTTTTACTTACATGTCTGCACGCATATAAACAGGTACATATGAAACCCACTTAAATGTATACAGTGCCTCTAAAAGACAGCTTTATTTCTCAGATGTCTAACACAGTAGAAATACATAAGCCTTCAAGTAAAATAAAATACTCATAGGTATAAGAAGATAATTTTCATAATACTCTTAAAAATTTACTCAAGTAAGGTTTGAAGATTTTTGCCATTACTGAATAAAGATGAATGTGCCATTTCAGGTGTTCATGACTATATTCATTATCTGGCTTCTGCCACAATAATAACATAATTTTTCCTGTTCCTCTCAAAAACCCAAAAGAATTATTTCTAGGTAAAAAGGACTACAGACAAAATTAGTGGAAAATAATCTCTGCTATGTGCATTTGCCAAATAATTTTTCCAACATATACACCATGAGTAATTTGCTCCTGTACGGTTTCTACATGTGAACCCTTTTCACACTATAAAATCTTAGAAAACAGAAAGTATAATGAATTTTTAAAAGCATATTCAGAACTGCAACAAGCAGAAGCATAGCTGCACAATAACTGCATAATAATAAATTGCTTTAAAGATTAACATCCACTACGAAAGGATAAAATAGCTCATTTTATCACCACTACTTTAGAAAAAAAGTAAAATTGCTCTACTATTGTTAGTAGTTAGATTATCTATTGACTTAATCTCACATGGAAAAGGTAAGAATGTGACGTTATTACACACAGATTTTATCACTTTTCAATACTCCTCATTCAATGAAAGACGAAGGTTTAAGTATCTTTATGAAAATACTTTTTGCCAAAAATCTCTAAAGGTCTCAAATGTCCCATGGAGAAGACATATGACTTCCTCAGGACCTTCTAAACCATGGTCTCCTGCACTGTAAATCAATCAGTCATGTTGGTTCCTTCTGTAATTAAGGCTGAGACACAGTTGCTGTGAAAGCAATCAGATCATGGAAATCAGTCTTGGAAGTCATGTAAGCTACCTGTCCACATTTTAGATAGCAAAAGGCAGGCAAGAGGCAAGGTGATCACATCAAAGGCATATTTTATCTTTTAATTTTATATTTTTGCTTCTTAACAAAACTTTTTAATTATTAACAGCTTAAAACTAAAAAGCTGTTTAGGAAATAATTTTGAATTATTTTCCCAAATACTTGTTTTGATTGGAAAAAAAGAATTAAATTAAGGAACTGCTATGAAAAGAAGGGTTGCTAAGTCCACCACAGAGAGTTCATATATCAGTGTATACTTGTATATAATCATCTACTTGTGGAAAATCTGTTTTTCAAATAGGTCATTTTCCTTAGAAGGAGCTATATTATTTTATGCTAATTTGCCAATATTCCTTCAAAACAGTGACAAATGAAAAAGCCAATTAGCATAATATAAGAAAAATAATCTCTGCTTGTTTGTTTGTAAGTCTTGGAGCTCCTTGTTTTGCCAGCAGCTCAGAATACTAAATGTATTTGTAAAAGAAGGTAGATATCTTTCATATAGAAGAAAGCTTTTAGAAGTAGGGACCTTTCTTTATCCCTAAAGGCTTTACTGAAAAATATATGGATTGAGAAAATCATATTCTCTCAGGAACTGCAGAAGTTTACGGTGACAAATATTGAACTTCTATATATGTGAAAGCAAACAAAAATTCTTGCTTTCAGTTTGCAAATAGGAAGTAAGAAAGATGGTATCAATCTTGATGTAAAATTTTTTCACATAGAAACATTTTGCATTGAACCATAGCTATGAATAGAAATTTAGTCAAAGAATGAAATTATTTTAAACTCCTTTAAAGGAGAAGGTCTAAAGCACATTGATAGAAGTAGAAATTTTGTTAAACCAGCCTTAGGTGTGACTTTCAGAAGGCATGAATGCTGGGGTTCTGGACATAGAATGATTTCCTCTCCTTGTAATGAAGTGCATTTAAACATAGCAAAGTAGAAGAGGAGAAAGGTGCTGAAGGACCACGAGATCTTGGGGAATTATAATGACAAGGAGGCTTTATAAAAATTCATCCTCTCTTTGCCCACCATTCCTGAGCAGACAAAGGACTAGTGTGCAATCGCTGCCTTCCAAATAGTAAACAACTGCTTTGCTCCAAGCTTTTCTTGAGAAACAGAATTCCTTGCAATAGTAGTGATGTATAAAGGAATATGGTAACTATTTTTTTATTAAAAATCCACCATGAGTAAATTAGAAAAGCAGGAAATGTTTCAGTTCTTTTACTAAATTATAAACAAAACCCAATAACCAAAGGTATTTACATGAAGCTGGCTAAGCCTTTAATTCCACTGATTAAAGCAGTGAACACTTGTAGACCTACATTCAAAATGCCTTCCTTATGATAGGAAAAACATTTCATTTCTGAATAACAAGATGTTATTGCCTCTTATATAGTATTAAATATCCTTCAGAAAGCAGAAATTCAACTTCAGAAAATGATGAGAGGCCAAATTCTTCTAGGATCACACCATAATTCCCTAGATTACATTTTCTTAGTAAACTTCATGGAGAAAGCATTCAAAGACACTAATTTTCAGCAGTAGAGGAAAAAGATGCATTTCACACTGTAATGCCCAAGGCAAACACAAGTGTATTTTAATTTTTGTATCAAAAGAGGTAACAAAATGCCATCAGCAACATTTTCCTATAAACATACTTTTACAACAGTCCTAGTTTCAAGACAAAGATTTCTACTGGGCTGAAGTGTGAAAAGTTTTCTCAGATGATGAAGAAATATGTTTATTATAAACATGAAAGGATAATTTAGATATGAACAGATTCAAGAATCAAAATTTAATTACTGTAGTCTGATACTTTTAATCCATCCTAGATCATTTATTTATCAAATTCTAGACATACAATTGTGCAGTAAGTATACAAAAAAAAATTTAACAAGCAAATAATAAATCAAACAAGGATTAAACCCAACAGAACAATATATAAAACTCTTCATTAAGAATTATACTTTACATACTCCTACATGTGAATGCCTTTTTTTTTTTTAACTTTCCCAATAAAGTATATACGGTTAATATTATTTCCTTTTCAATAGATATTTGTGTTTAAAACTGATTCTTTTGTCATGGCCAGTAAGCAACTCCTTTTTTAAAATATATTTTCAGCTTCAGACTGAAAGCAATGTAATCCAGCAGTTAAGGACTCTGCTGAGTGCTTTGATTTCCTAAACCTAAATCATGAGCTGACCACTTAAAAGAAACAACTACATTAAGGCCATTTCTTCTCCCTTTCAAAGAGCATTCAAATAGAATTAGGCACTGAAAAACAGAATCTGTGGGGTTGCAAACAGTTTGTAACGAATGACATTATTAATTGTGCTTTCTCCCCATATATTTTGCTAGTAATTTGAAATTGTTCATTTAGACGTGGAACTCAGTATGTGAGGAAAACATGAAAATAACCAGTATATTTACCTCATGGTGTGCTAATTATCTCTTATTGTGCAAAGGAGAGTAAAATCAATAATAAAAGGAAAGAATGCCTTAAAATTAATTAAAATTTGAACTAAATTTAATTGGGAATATTCTCTGCTCTCACTCTAGCTCTGCTCTCAAAATATGCAACCTAATGCCAAACACACACTTAAGATATTATTTTCCTATATCCATTACAAAAATGGCTAAAAAGAAAAAAAAAAAAAAAGAGAAAAAGCCAGTCTGTTTGGTCTTTTGCAATTAACACATTTTTTCTGCAAGAACTTGTATGTTTTGAACAGATAAATAATAAGCTTTTTCACCTGAGAAAATTACTTTTTAACCTACCTTGACTGCATATCTTGGTGTGTTTTGGACTGGCTGTTTTCAGCTGGAGGTGAAGGGACTTGCTGTTGTAGCTCCACCAAAGACTGGTAGTACTGTTGCTGATGATGCTGCTGCTGTTTGTACCGAGACAAACTGAAAAATAGCCCTAAAATGGCTTTCAAATTTCCATTCCTTATTTCTATTTAAAAAACAAAAAAAAAGGAAAAAGAAGTGAAAACACTGTGGTTTTAGACTTCAGTTTTGTAACAGTGTTATACCAAAACACTTCTGTACGTACCTATAGCTATACGTGTTTATGCCTTATATATCTTCATTTATGTCTAATATCACGAACGTGTTAGGTATCACTGATACTTTATTATTTGTTATAATCTTTGCTTATTTATGTCTTAGTGTTGCAATAAGCACATATGTCCATTATATCCTCACAATGACTCACGTGTGCATGCCCATAAAGAAAAGAACATCAAACCTTAAATAATATATATAATCTGAAATGCCTCAACACAGTACAAATATTCTCAGTAAGCAGAGAGGTTTTTTAAAAAAATCTGAGTTCTTTGTGGCCTTAAATACACATTCCTTCTATCTCATGGCTTTAATTACCTTTCCTGCTTTTTGGACTAATTCTGCACACATTAGGAGTAAACAGTGACATCTACAGAAACCAGAAAGAGGTGATGGTGGATTGTGGATGAATAAATATCCATTGACAAGAATTTGCAAGGAACATGAAAGAAGAAAATTAATGGAAAATACCTGTTAAAAAAGGCGACCATAAAGTTCATGATGAAATCTTTGAACTTTGGAACTACATGATTTTCTAGCACTCTATTTTACACTGATATTGCTGATTAATGAAGAGCTCAAACCTACAGCTCTCATGAGGCTAAAATAAGATACCATATGAAATTCTGGTGAGTCATAGTAGCATCCTCATGTCTCCCATTCCTTTCTTAGTCTTTCCGCAGCCTGAGATGGAGATTTTAAAATGATAATGTTATTCTTTGCTCAAAAAAGAAGCCCCAGGAGGCTTTAATGAAATTATCTGCAGCACTTAGGTCTGTTCATAACCTCATTATTCATTTTCTTTGGCAATGAACTTCTTGTGAAAGGTTTTCATTAGGCCCATAGCCTTGTAACCTGCAACACTGGAATCTTTTTGCCTTCCCTTCAGATCTAAATACTGAGCTGTATGTGTTACGCAGACTTTAGGTAATTTTTAAAACAGAATTTATAAACAATGATTGTCATATTCACGTCCTTTAAACCATACTAATTTTCTTCCAATAGGATGAAGAGAAATGTTAGCACATACACTAACGGGCCAGCAAACACTGGAGCCCTTATGCTCTCAACCCATTCTTAAAAAGCAAACAGAATCCTGGACACTGGAATACACTTTGCAAAATGGTAATTTGTTTTAAGTATCCATACTTTCTCATCTTCCCTTTGAATATGCTTCAGGGCCTTTGATTCTGCACAAGACCACCTTCTGATACGCAGAAGGAGTTTCTCAGAAATAGAAAGCTTTTTAAGCAACAAGGACTTTTGCAGTCAAATTGGTTTCAAGTAATATTTTTATCAAGGAACAAGGAAAACTTATTTCAAAATATCTTGAAAAAAAACCCCAAGAACCCCTCACAACTACCCACCTTTAAGCTGCTCTGATTCTGCAAGATTTTCTCTACATGGTATCAGTTTATTTATTCTCATGAATTTGCATCACTAAATACCCAGAAAAAGAACATTTTGTTTGTTAAATCCCAGTCATCATTTTTTATCTTAAGATTTTGCTCTTTTTGTGACAAACTGTATTTCTTTACTGTTTCTAAAGTAGAACTGTTATCAGTCATGAACTTCTTTTCCTTTCCTATTTTTAAATCAGTCAAAGTTGGAAGATTTCTCTTAGGCAGAAAAAATCTGGAAACTTCTAATATGTATAATACAGTTGCAGGGAACAGGAAGAGAGTTTTTTTCTTTGTAGCAATTGGCATATTATTTATCATTTGGGTTCTCTAGTAGAGATTCTGCAGCCAAGATTTGAAAAGGACTTTTGTTCTAGAATTCCTTTGTCAAGTGTCAAAATGAAGTGGGAAACTGGTTGTGAAATCTTCAATCCTTGTTAAGCTAATGTTTTACTCTTGCAGAAACTTCCTGGTCATTAATAAATGACCCAGTAATAACAAGACACACTTACCAAACCTATTCAAGAAACAGATTTAAGGTTTCTAAACTGGGCCATGTCATAGTATTAAACAGTGATAAGTAATCTCTTGAAACAAATTGATGCTATTCACACATTTGATTCTTATTTCATATGCAAGTAAAAATAGGCTGCAGTAAAGAATTCGAGTTCTAAACAGCTTTGGGATGAATGGTAACATGTAAATATACAGTGTTCTTATGCATCAACATATGTATAGTATATACAGAGGTTCTTTTAAATCAGTTAAGGAGCCTTCCATAAGTAGACAATCAAAGCAAGTAGATAGTATATATTGTGGCCACATCACACTTCTGCTAAAGTACTAGAATGGTGGAAAAGTTGAAAGATAACAATTCTGAGTTAATTTTAAAATAAAACAGTGGTTAGCATTCAAAGCTTTCCTCTGGATATCTTCTAAAATTCAACTGAAATAACCATATCTTGAAAGAAATTATTTTTCCTTCTAGCTTTTAGTTGTGCTACAAGAAAAATAAAAATATAGGGTTGCATCTTGTTAATACCTATTGCCTTCAGCTGCCATGGAAGTCAGAGGGATTTTGAAGGTGCACAGTACCTTGCAGAACTGCTTAATTAGTTACAGGACAAATGCTTGTACGAATTTTATTAATTTACATTATAAAGTATCCACCTGGCTTAATTTTACAGTAATAAGGCAAATATTACATACTAAGTAAGACAACTGGTATTTTAATGGTTTCAATTTAAGGAATTTATTAAGTTAGTTGCAACTGTATTAGACAGTCACTTGAAGTGACTAATACAGCAAAAAAGGACTATAATTTAAGCAGCAAGACTCTTTCACTTAATACATGATATCAAAATAATACAATAATTTTCAGACTCGTCCTGGCAGCATTACTACTAATAATAAATTTGCTTTGGTTTACTTAACTGAGCAAGATTCTCATATTCATTTTTGTTGTTTTGAATCTCATATATAAAAATTTTAAAAGTATACTTGGGAAACCCTGTACCTATCGAATATTGTGGAAACAACATGTAAAGTTTAAAAGTATTAAAAAATATTATTTTAAAGCATTGTCTCTGGCTTTATAAATATATTGAAATTAATGGTTCAGTTTCAAAGGAAAATTAAAAGGAAATCTAAGTTCTCTCTCATGTGCTATCACTGATATTTGCATGCTGTGCAGGACAGCTGGAGTTGGATATTTAGGTGCAAATAATTTCTATTAAGAAAATTAGTTTTCAGAAGAAACATCCTATTATTTGTTGTGATGATTTGTTTATCTTACCTTCTGCAGAAAGACCTTGGACATTTACGCCTCTGGCTGCCAGAAAGCTAAGGCAGACATCAACATTCTCAATCTGCAATATGAACAGAAATAACGAGCAGCATAAGACTATTTGACAAAATGTAGAAATGCAGGGGAAAAAAAAAAAAAAGAAACAGCTCAGGAATGAATACTTTACATTCATTGCATACTGCAGCTCTTTACCAAAGTTTAACAAGAATGATTACTGCTAATTGGAGAATTGATATAAAGCTTTCATTGTCCGCTTTGGTGCTTAAAAACAATTCATAAATGCCCGATCCAGAACGGCATGCTGGCAAACCAGCAACCCACCTACTTAACATAAAACTGGATTTTATATGTTACAAACAAGCAGCAATGAAAGCCTCCATAGAGGATGAGGCACTGAGTATATGTCTGGGGATGTGGGTGTCTGAGATAACTAAAAAATGTAAGCAAAAACCTCCAACAATGTGTTACTAAAGGTATTGCCTTGGGATGATGTAGAGTTCTGTGAAAATTATGTCAGAGCAGTGGTTTATTCTCTATTTTTTTTTTCCTTCCAATCTTAAATAATTTTAATTTATTTAATGTTTATGGTTCTTGGAAGAGTGCTTGCTTAGCAAAGGACAAGGTGCTGACTTCTGCTGGTGGTTTAGAAGAAATCTACCGTTAGCATAAAGAGCTTTAGATAAGAGAAGAACATGTAGCCTAAATGTAGATCAATAAAAGCATAAAACTTCTGCCTCTTAAACAAGTAATCACATAATTAATTTCACTCCTTTCACGTGTTTATTTTTAATACATTAGGGAGCCAGAATGTTCCAAAAGATTCTCTTGAGTGACCATCCCCAGTTGGTTCCCCCAGCCCTTTCAGGATCAATGAAGCAAATAGATATGTAAAATCTTTTAACTAATAGGTTTGTATAGAAATATGCTGCTATGAAAACAGAAAAATGATGCATAGAGAGGTGTACTATGTCAAATGTCTTCAAGAAACTTGATTTTAAAATACATTTTTTAGGTTGATGGGCTTTTTCAAGGCAATTAAGACCAAAAAAAAAAAGTTTAACAATGTATTTTAAACACCTATTTTCATTGGAGAAAATTAAAAAAGAAAGGAATACTCAACAGCAAAACCATAATCCTGCAGTAGATCAAGTCCATGCAGTTAATTTTATTTGAATGTTTGCACATTTTACAATACCTCATATAATACCTCAACCATCAAAACATGAAGGGTAAATTCATTACTTGAATAAAAGATACCTGATCCTTGGCAGCATCTTTTCTAGCTTAGGAGGAGGGCCTTTTATTATTGTTATCTTTCTATGACTGTAGTTTGCCATTATTGTCAGAAAGTGCTATTAGCTAAAAGGAATATAAATATACTTTTTACTATTGCCCATAGAAGTATATATTATAAGCTTACACAGACTCTCTAGATCCACAAGTAGTACTTAGAAACTTAGAAGCACCTGGAAAATTTTGAGAAATGTGCTTTTTAAGCACAATTAACTCTGAAGCATTAGTAAAAACATCTTTAAAAATGTCTTTTCAAACACTTGTTTTCAAGGACATGTTACCATATACAGGGAATGAAAAATAATCTCTCTCCTGAATCAATTTGAAAAAAAACAAACAACAAAAAAACCAAACTGCAGTTAACACTAACTAGTTACTCCAAACACTGGGGCTTACCATAAAGCTTTCATAAATCAGTTTGGCAGGTGTCACCAATTTGCACAGCTGTGAATGTGGAATAACCATCCTAAAATCAGTGGGGTTGCTCCAGCACAGTAATTGTAGAAACTCAAGCATTAACTCTGTCATTTTCATAAATGTTTTGGTAGTTTTACACCATAAAAAAACCCCAAATTAACTAGGTCATTTCATAAGGTGTAGAGATGTGACCCAGCTAAGCCAGTTGCGAGTTGGCTGCGGCTAAAATCTGCTTCTTCCTCACCTCCTCTTCATCCCAGGTGTGGGGCCCTGCTGGCGTTGCCTCTGCTGGACTTCAGTGCTTCTCTGAACGTACCAGGAGCTGGCTCCATGCAGAAAACTCACCCAGCAAAGGCAAACGTGTTTTAGTCACTCTGGTTGCCTGTGCATCCAGATGAGCACAGGAGTCAGCAGAACGTAGGGTGCGTCCCAGCCTGAGTAAGGGATGGTTTGGGAGAGGCAAGTGGAGGTGGGACAGGCAGATGGTGCCACTCCTGATGGCAACGGCAAGGCACTGGGCTGGCTCAGCTCTGACCTCCAACTACACCCCTGAGTCAGTCATGAAAATAATGCACACGATGAGGATATTTCTACTCGACCTTTAAACAATGTCAAGTACATACGAAAACAATTTGAATGGAAATTTTCCTGTCCTGAAGAATTTAAAAGCAATGAAGACTTGTTTGGATATTAGCTGTATAACTGAGTGTCTCTTTGAACTTTCAAATCAACCATAATGCAGAAGCAACTACTTCAAAGATGGGGAATTTTGCTCTACAACTAAATACTTGAAGCCAAAAGGGAAAAAAAAAAAAAAGAAAAAAGAAAAAAGAGGCTGACGTCAGTATCATCCATCTCCAAATACTGAAACAATATTTCCCAGCAGACTTCTTAGTGTAACCTTGACATTTTTCATAATGATCATGTGTCCTCTGCAGTAGTTCAGGAGAGCTTAGCTATAAACAAAATCTAATTTATTAGAGAACATTTGAGCCCTAATGTGTTGGAAAACATCTCAATATCTACCTGCAATACCAATTTTTAGTAACCTGGTTACTTTATGTGTCTGCTTCTACAGCATGTGCCTTTGAAGTCACATCTCAAACTCAAAACTAGTCATTACCATTAACACCAATGACTCAATATACTGCAGAACTACAAAGCAAATTCTGTTTTCCTTCATAGTTCACCAAGAGAACTGTAATAGAAGCCCTAGGTCCAAAGTCATCCCTCTTGGTGGTGGTGTATGAAGTAATAGCAGTGGCCAACTTTCAGACAATAGACTGTGGTTGCACTGTTAGCCCTATAATAAAGTCTTGTTTTGATTCGTGAATTGAGCAAGTTTGGTGTGGCAACTCACATAATACACTGCAAATGTCAGAATATGACTCTTAGAGTTGGTTTTCTGATAATAACTACAGTTATAATAAAACTCTCAAGAACTGTTAGGAAATTCAATGAGATGTGCATTAATACATTCTTGGGTTATTTTCACTTTCTTCCCTCTCCAGCCTAGCAAATGTTAGCCTTAAAGTTGTCTCATTTTGAAGTTTTCAGTGTGTCTCTAAACATTGCTTTAATTACCTACTTCTTGCCTTAGCAAACCACAGTTATTCTTTGAACTCAAACCCTAGCAGCCCCAAACACTTTTTATTCAAACTTACTAACAGATGAGAGTAATTTTGCAATTACAAAAGTTCTAAGAGATTTCAAGCAGCTTCCACTCCTCAATACTGTTTCAATCAAGAGCGGTATGAATCCCTGAAGCCCCTGTTTATTTAAGTAGTTAGTGGTGGGGTTATTATACACTGGGGTAAACTCTTCCGAGAGCTGACACTGCATATGTAGAACTCTACCTGATTATGTATCAAGGGCTCAAGATTTTGCAGTGTAACACTTCACTTAGACGCTAGACAAATTTTGTATCCTACATACATCTACAATTTTGTAGTGAATTTTGTTTGTAAAAAGTACCAGTTTATAACAGAGCTGATGCTTGTAATTAGTGCAAATAGTATAATCAGAACTACGCAGTGTTATAGCAGAAGAAAGTTCAATACAGTACAGAATTCAGGAGAGACCCCAAATCTTACACATCAAGATACAAAAAGTGACTCAAATTTGCTTCTACATGTAGATATTGCCAAGATCAGACTGTTGCTGAACAGCTCTCTATCATTGTAAATCCCCTTAAATTTTTGTTTCAAGGCACTTATTTTATATTAAAGTTTCAAAAGAGTGGAAGAAGCGCAGTACATTGGCAGTTCTGCCACATTAAAAATCTTAAAACCTATAAATGGGATAAAAAATTAATTATATAATAAGCCTTCATTGCCATGTAGATATTTGTCCACTTAGCTATTCAATTAATTATGTTGAAAGTCAATCAATACTATATGAGATTGCTTTTCAGAGGTAAAAATCTCTCTCTCTGATAATATTACCACTTCCCTATAAAAACTTAAGAATAATATGTCAAATTCTGATATGTAGGGCTAGCATTGTGGGTGCAGGTAAACTCAGCTGCAAGGATGCTAATTTAGGAATTAAGATTTGTAGGCATCATTAGTTAGATAACACCTAGATGCTTTTTAAATTAAACCTGCTAAGCTACGCTTACAATTTATGAAGCTTCTTTCATAAATCAAATCTTTTTAATATTGTTAATACACACAGCATTATGAAAAAACACCTGATATAATTCCACCATAAATACTACCAAGCCCCAAGATATTTCTACACCCACATTTTAAGGGGTGATAGTCCAAATGATGATGTACATTTGTAAGCAGCAATATCACAATTCTGATACTATTAATGCACTACATGGCATACAAAGATACATTGCAAATCTGCTGTACCAGATTACATTTCGTAATTGTGGGCAATCTGCTTTTGACTGGAAGCTGTTTGAAATTTTACTGACAGAAATAAATCACTAAACCAGACTGTGGGACGTGCATGTAGATAAACAGTAGTACTTAATACCCAGCAGTTAGCAGACTTACAGGAAGAGATCATTTGTGGGATTGTGTTCACCAGTGACTCAACATATAGAATATGTCTATTATAATTATTTTTGCTGTTACCAAGATTAACTTTCATCTCTTTTGTCTGGCAGACAACACTTTCTTCACTTCCAAACATAAATTTAATTATGGGATGCTCAGAAGAAAAGTAATGATGACTAACAGAGCATCATGCTTTTCTGAATTTATAAGAAGCTCTGAAAAATATCTTGGTTTGATTAACTCTCTCGATAAGTTTAGTACAATATAATTTACAAGAACATATAGACACATACAGAAGTTAGCTGTTATTTGTCTACTTGGAGCTAGATTCCTCACAATAAAGAATGGGACAACTTTGTAAATACACCACCTTAATATTGCAGAGTGTTTCTCTACATATATATGCTTGTAAAATACCCTTAATATTTTAGCAACAAAAGTAAAAGAGTAATTTCTGTTAGCACTTCATTCAGCACTATATCTTCCATAGCTCTGTGTGTGTTTTGACATTCTGATTCATAACCCAAAGCCCCAGACAAAATTTGGCAAAGGATTTGCTCTATAGAAGTTTTTTAATGCTGCTGATGGCTGTTTAACAACACTCACGGAAACAGCGCGCAACAGAAATGCAGAGGGTCACATATGTACTCACCTTCCAGAGCGCAGAAACTCCATAAAACACTCTTCAGTATTTGCTGCTCTTTTTTTCAATACCAATATTAAATAGTAGTCCTTTGAGATTACAATTAAGTCATGAGATATTCTGTCACTGTAACTCTATTTCAAATACACTTTACCAGTAAGATTTCTTCCTAAATTTCCTGAGTATTAACCTGAGCTGGGAGACTTATATTTGACTCTTTTGTTCCCATGAACTTTCCTCACCAACAAAATTTCTGGAGGTTAATGGATTTAAATGAATGCAGAATTAGAAGATAATTTTTTGTTATTACACAGCTCATTCGATTTCAAGTTCTGTAGTCCCAGTAGAATCAAAATCAAATAAAGACCTTACAGGTAGCGTCCAGGACCCTAAATATTAACAATACACAATCTGTATAAAATGAGTAAAAGGAAAATGGAAGAAATCTCTCTGTCTGACTTTCACATGAACCAAGTATGGAAGGAGACAGACTATCTTTTGAGTTCTGGCTAGTTTCATAGTAGTAGGTGAAGCACCAGTGCTCTGTTTCTGATTACAGGCTCTAAGAAGAATAGAGAGATTCAGGCAAGCAACTGACATGCCTTCCTGTGTGGATAAAATCTTTCTTGATGCACATGTTATAGCTGGTGAGAAGATGAATCTGGCCATGGTAGACTTTAGTTTTATAGAATGGTCCAGAAGAAATGGAAAAATATTTCATGGTGGGCAACTCTGATCTTC
Source organism: Brachypteracias leptosomus (assembly GCA_013401335.1). Taxonomy (NCBI): domain Eukaryota; kingdom Metazoa; phylum Chordata; class Aves; order Coraciiformes; family Brachypteraciidae; genus Brachypteracias; species Brachypteracias leptosomus. The sequence goes on along the minus strand of VYZX01002671.1, from coordinate 10,988 downwards.
CCTCTGATCTCTATGCAAATTGTCTACACTCTCATAGATACCTGTTTAAAGTTCTCTCTCACACACATACAACTTAAAAGATCTATTTTTTTTCCCAAATGTATAGTCTTGCACAACCTACTACATCTAAAGCTGTTCTCAGAGATTGAGAAGCACAAGATATTTCACTTTCTGTTCTTAATTGACTCATCCATTTCACACATTGTGACTTGTTGACAACTCACTTGTGGTGTGGGAAACACCCACATTTTTAGTTTGCCTTGTAACTTTGTTCCTTCTGGGTTTCCTTCTCAGCTGGTTTCACCAGTTTGTATTCCTGTTTAGCCTCTCCTTAAAGCAAAGGGCTAGAAAGCTACAAGATAGAGACATGAAGAGAAAATGCTTGCAGTTCTATACTGATGTATCCTCAGTTCTATCACCAAGATCATTTAACAAAGCCAAACTTCATAAATCACCAGGTTTACAAAATAGGTGTCAGTCCAATACTTCCTTCGATGAAAATTAAAGATCAAACACTTAAGGATTTCCTCTATTTCAAACAAGTGATAAATGAATACACTGCCTGCTGTTCTACGTACTATCATGCTTTCATTGTATATATCTACATGTGCTATGATTTTGTCAAGCTGAGTATTAGGCCCAAAACCCCATTTCTGACCGCTGGCTTACACCAAGAAAGTTCAGCATCATTCTAGATTAAAACTGGTATACCAAAATGGATTATCCCATCAAATGTCTTTATCCCTCTGTCTATCTGTTCTTCATATGCCACATTTTCAACACTCTTTGGGAGTGTAGGTGATTCTTAAATGATCACTGAAACAATATTCGGTAGTGAGAACCCCCTGTTGTTCTTCACTTGAAAAGAGATGTTCAGCACACTTAAATTCTGCTCAGCTCTTTAGAAAAATTGCAAAGGGTAATACAATTAAAATATAAAAATGCCCTAAAAAAATGAAAAAAAAGAGTACATATTTCTTAGGACAAAATGTATCTAATCCATAGAATGGTAAGTAATTATTATTTATTTATTATAATATATAGTAAAATTTATTTTAACTATTTATTAAAGTACCAATCAATAACCTCAGTCATTATAAGAAACACCTATGTCATGAGTTCCATTAAATCTGGTGGTGGTGTTGATTTACCTGTGAAAAGCTGTTATGAAATTTTATTTACAAAATTTTTGTAGTATTTTCATCACACTGTATGGCTGTATATTATTTACAACAGCTGAATCCCAGGTATTCCAAAAGGAAGGATCTTGCTGCAGTAAACATTTTTTCTCAAATTTGTCTCTACGATAGCTAGAACAAAAGACTAGGGTT
>VYZX01002662.1:0-10153 GCA_013401335.1 Brachypteracias leptosomus | reverse complement strand
TGTAGGAAGTGCTACCAAATTGTATATTATGGATCAGTTGATAGAACAGCCTAGACAGATCTGTCTGGTGTGACATAGGAATATTTGATTTTACTGTTTGGGTAAGGAGTGAACTAGGTGAACATCTGGAGTCTTTTCCAACCTTATATTGTCATAAGTCTATTACCTGCAGTCTCTGCAAGTACTGTCAAAAACAATGTTTTTTTGCCATATGCTTCATAAATTACACATCAAGTACAAAACACACATATTATTTTGCCAAGAAAATATTTTTAATCTATTGTGGGGTGACAGTGAATTGAAAATTATCAGTTGTAAAACCTTACACCAGTAAGAAAAGATGTCTGAAAACTGCTTCTACATCTGACAATGTTAGTATGCTCTCTTTATTCCTCTATCCTATTCTTATCATAATCCCTAGTTTTAGGAAAATAGGCAATTATTGACAAATCCTTGTTTGTAGAAAAATCTGATTTGGAATGTTGGAATGTCATAGTGGAAAACGTCATTTCAAAATTCAGAAGTTGTATTTTGAATATTGTTTCATGCCTTTTTCTAGTTTTGTTTTTTTGTGTGTGTCAGGTCCAATTAATGATGTGCAAATCTTATTATACTGTAAAGTCAAGATACTTTGAAGTAGAAAATGTATTTCCATCAATATGAAGCACCAGCCATTCTGCTGATAAAAATAGTTTGATATCTTGTTTTTATATCTCAGTCTGGCCTGTAAGTAGTAATACTGTGGCTTCGGTTAGCTTCTTGAGAATATTACAAGGTCATAGTTGCATACTAACTGAAAATATGCTTCAGTATCCAAAATAACTGTTGTTATTTGAGATAGGAAGTTTTTCAGATGATTTTGGAAATAAAGTGCAGGCATGTATGGTCTTTTAGTGATTATATTTTCTGCAGTGAAGAGTGCCTTTGAGAAGAATATTGTGAGTAATACATATCAGACTATGGTGCAGTTAATTTAAGGACTGAGCCAAAATTATGAGAGTGATTAGGGATATCTCTGTAAATTAGATTATGAGCATACTTGTCAGCCACCTGAACCCTGAGTTTCATTTGTAAAAGTTTTAAGAGTGGGAGAAAGTTATTACAGGTAGCAGGAATGATCAGAGATACTCAGGCTTGGAGGGAAACTGGAAGTGAACAAAATTCACAGTGTACCTATACTTTTAAATCATCCTCTGAAGGCCCTTTTTCTGTCCAAGCCATGTTCTTAATTATGTGAAAGAATCCATTTGAAATGATCCCTTTTATAAGAGCTGAGAATTTTAGATTGTAGCGTATGCAAGACTTTTTTTATATTGATAGTTTGTGTGTTTCCACAAAGACAAGTCCATTGTCACTTCAGGTGCAAGTATATGCTTTGGTGCCGATTTTCAGTCCACATAAAGAAATCTCTTGTGATCTCAGCAGTTAGTTTTGGTAGTAGCTCTGAAGTGCCTTTTCAAGTTCTGTTATTCACATGCAAGAATTCATATATATATGTACATGTAAACCACATACAGAGGAGTGTTTTGTTTCAAAGATTTTTTCTTCCAATGTGTATTATAGTAAAGTGTATTCTTACACATCTACTCCTTTTAAAGTGATAATTACCCTGCAACTTTTACCTGCTTCTACTTTCCTGGAAGTTAAAATATTTACTTTCTGAGTTCTAGGAATAAACTGTATTATGAGTTGTTTTGAGAATATTGAAATGAAAAATTCAGACTACTGAACAAAATACATATACTTAAAAAAATTTATAATTCACTTTGAACATAAATTTATTTTACAAAGCCTCAAAACCTAGAAATTCTGTAAATAAAAAATGCAAGCTTTCAATAAATTGTATTTGCCAAGAAAGAAGCCAAACAATTTGTTCTCATATTTGTCAGTTGTGTGACTCTTCAAAGAAGTAAAATTTAGAGAGACAACTCTTATCCTAAGTCACACCTTTCTAGGTTTTTAAAAATTCTTCAGTCTTATATCCTTTATAGAAACATAACAGGGTTTGATTTAACTTTTCCTGTTTGAAGTTCACCTTGAAATTATTAACCACATACATAAATTCAGAAAGAAAAGTTAGGACAGAAAGCTAAAGCATGTTTTTTTCTAGTAATAACTCGTGGTTTATTAAAGTTAAGAATCTTTGTACTGTTTTGTCATAAAATTGGTTCAATACAGAGAAGAAAAAAACCTTGTACTTCAAAACTTTAATTTTCTCTATATTGTTTGCAGCTTGATGTACAAGCTGCATATCACTTTCAGTCAAACAAAGTCAAAAAGATCTCATCCTTATATTAAGAAATACCTTTGATTTCTCCATATCTTGCTTCTTTAGAGGAACTAAAATCAACTTTAATTAAAAATGAACAATGTCCTTTTATGTCCATGCATTTTTATGCAGACTCTTAACTGAAGATCAAGATGCACATTTGTGCCAGCATAGCTTGTATGTTTTTTATCAACTCTGTCCTATTTAACTTCTGTGTTAAACAAGGATCATTCCTTTCAGGGAACCCTCATGATGTAACAAAACGATTTTTCTGGAAAAGTGACATGCAGAAAAAGATTTGTTTCTTTCCTGCACTCCTTTCATATATTGGATAGTCCCACTTCATTCTCAATTGAGAATTCATTGACTTCCATTGTTTTCTTCAGGATAATGAAAGAAAAGGACATATATAACGGTGAAAAGATACTGATACTGAAACTTACACCATAACATAATTTTTTTCCAGTGTCCTGGCCCACCAGACTACAGAAAAAATCTCTCCCAGACTCTTAGCTCAGGTACATATAGTTTTGCTTCGCTACTGGTAGAAGAAGTTCCTGACTTGTTCCAATTCTCTCCTGAATATTAACTTATCATCACTGTTGGAAACAGATAGCTGGGATTGACGAATCTTTTATCTGAGGGTGTATGTTCTTCCCTTTAAAGGTCTTGCTCAGGCTGGGATTCACAGTGAGTGGAAGCTGCTGAAATTCAATGTCTGAACCTCTTCTCTTTCCTCGTCCAAATACCTAAAAACTGTGGGTTTTGTAAACTGCAGCTTTGCCCCAAATAGTTAATATATCCATCCTTCTAATTTCCTGTGATATTAAGAATTTCAAAGGAAGAAAAAACCCATTAGATTTAACATCTGCAACAATCTTTTCTCTGTACCAGCATGATTGAAATTTTACAGAAATATGCAGTTTGAGACAAATGAATGACATGGAAAATCTTATAGCCAAAAAACCTACATTGTTAATTTTAATAATAAAGATTATGACAGTTTTAATTGTAAAAATGAACTGTTTCACCAAAATTTGAAGATGTTACAAATCTCAAAATCAGATTTTTGTTTCATGAAGTGCTACATAATTGCGTTGTTACCCCTACTTCATCTAAATTTGAGCAATGTTTTTATATATATTTCTAGTGTAACAGCTCTTTTATTTATTAAATCTCTATTAACATGTAAAGTTCCGTCCTCTAACCCCCTTATTTTTTCCCAATATCTAGCATCATTTAATTCATATGAAAATGCTGCAATAATTCTTTTCCTTTTTTTCCTCTATTAAAAAAACCTTGTTGACTGTTTTAAAAAAACCCCAAACAAACAACTACTGAAGCTATCAAGGCCCTTTGTATGCACAGTTAATCCAATTTTTCCCATCTAAGATGTCACTGACTACTCAATAGTGAGTTGTCATGAGCAGCAGGCAATAAATTCATTTCATTCTTCAAAACTTAAACTGAGATTCCAGAAATATATTTATAAATTAAAACCAGTAGATTTTCAAAATATTTTTCTTATTTTTTAACTGAAACCATTATCGTTTCATGTCAGAAAGATACTTTCCAGTTACCAGATCCTTTCTCAAAAGTTTGGCTGAGCTATAAGAAGTGATATTTGGTTAGTTCATACTTCTGAGTTATTTACCTCAAAATTTAACCTTTTATAGTAGTGCTCATGACAGTCCAACAGGTAGGTGAGAATCAGTGGGACAGTGGTTTTGTTTCTTTGTGAGAGAAAGAATCCAGAGTTTGTTATCATTATTCAAGTCCAAACTATAGTAATTAATTTAAGCACCTCACTGTGCTTAGAGAAAGGTCATGCAAAACACTAGAGACATCCTGAGTAAATAGGATCTGAATTATTGGAAACTATACATGCCTATAGATATTGATACCTGTATATGTCAAAGGGCATTACCATCTTTTTAATTTGTGTTTGTTTGGGTTTTTTTCCTAAAAATGGGGAAAAAATCTAGTGAAACACACTGAGGTAGAGTAACAAATGGCTCAAAGTAGCAGTAACCTGGAAGTTCTGTAATGTTGACAGAAAAACTGCACAAAATGTTATTGATTATTTATTTCCGCAAAACCAATCTTAGCGATCACTAGAATTCTTTAAAAGCAATCTTACATAATTTTTCAGAAATTAGAATACAGATTACATCTTGGAATAGGCCAGTTACTCATGGAAGCCAAGTAATCTCTGATGTATTGCACAGAGGTCTGGGACAACTTGGAGCTGACATTTACTTGTAAAGCTGCCAAAGTCAATGCTCTTCTGCCAAAAGTGTCTCTGTAAATGTTCACTATATATTAAAGCAACCTGAACATGGTCAACAGACAAAGAGTGAGATGGAAAACAGTGAGTTACAGGTGTTACTTTTCTGTTCTTTCTTAGTGAGTATATTAAATCATGTTTAGACTTCACCATTTCATATAGTTTTGCTTTGGAAGGCTGGATATTGAACAAGTGAGTAAGAGCAGATATGGCTTGTTTTATATACAGTCAGTTGAAGGTTAATGAAACTAAATTATTCTAGAGACCTATATATTGCAAAGGTCAGCAATATAGAATCATAGAATTGTCAGGGTTGGAAAGGACCTTAAAGATCATCTAGTTCCAACCCCTCTGCCATGGGCAGGGACACCTCCCACTAGATCAGGTTGCTCAGAGCCCCATCCAGCCCGGCCTTAAAAAACTTCCAGGGATGGGGCTTCCACCACCTCTCTGGGCAACCTGTTCCAGTGTCTCACCACCTTCATCGTGAAGAAATTCTTCCTAACGTCTAATCTGAATCTACCCACCTTTAGTTTTGATCCATTCCCCCTAGTCCTACCACTACCCAATATCCTAAAAAGTCCCTCCCCAACTTTCTTGTAGGCCCCCTTAAGATACTGGAAGGCCACAATAAGGTCTCCTCAGAAACTTCTCTTCTCCAGACTGAATAATCCCAACTCTCTCAGTCTGTTCTCATAGGAGAGGTGTTCCAGCCCTCTGATCATCCTCGTGGCCCTCCTCTGGACACATTCCAGCATGTCCATATCTTTTCTAATGGGGGCTCCAGAACTGGATGCAGTACTCCAGGTGGGATCTCACAAGAGTGGAGTAGAGGGGGGGAANTATTCTTCTGCCTCAGCAGTGCCTCCAGGAGGATCTGCTCCATGATCTTATTGGGCACAGAGGTGAGACTGACTGGCCTGTAGCTCCCCAGCTCCTCCTTCTTTCCCTTCTTAAAAATGGGGGTTATGTTTCCTCTTTTCCAGTCAGTGGGGACTTCACTAGACTTCCATGATTTTTGGAATACAATAGAGAGCGGTTTAGCAACCTCATCTGCCAGTTCCCTCAGTACCCGTGGGTGTATCCCATCAGGTCCCATGGACTTGTGCACCTTCAGGTTCATCAGATGGAAATGTCTGTACAAATAATTAGGCAGCATTATGCATAATTAACAAACATAGGCTACATCTGTATTAGAGGGAACTTCAGTATCCTGAAGGTAGATATGGTCAAGAAATAGATATTTTGAAAAATGACCATTGCTGCCATCTTCTGCTGGTACCCTCTGTGAACATGGTACTCCTGTGAAAGAGCTTTTTTAAGCTTGGAATTCTTCCCGTTTCTCTGGTGAAATTTGTTAACCTCCAGGAATAACTGCAAAGTCAAAATTTATATCCTCAGACTTCTGAGATAACAACTGCATTACTGGACAACCACTGTGAAAGAATAAACACTCCAGAAAAGAAACCTCCTCAGTGGTTCCTTTTGCAGGATTTACATCCTTATGTGTCCTACATTGGTTTCATCTACCCTTAAGAGCAGTTCTTTGGATTAAACAGGAAGTACTCTAATTTTGTGCTTAAAACAAGACTTCATCTACACCAGGTTGTACAAGTTAAACCATCAGGATCATGGGACTTTTCCCTATGAAAAACAGGACAAAAAGAGGAAAGAGATATGGACTAGACCATATACTTGGCTGAAAGTACTTTAGTCTCTCATATTTTTAAATGTATTTTAATACCTGTTTTTTTAGACTTAAAGAGGATGGATTCAGACTAGATATAAAGAAGGAATTTTTGCAATAAGGGTGGTGAAACACTTCACAGATTGCCCAGAGAGATTATAGAAGCCCCATCTCTGGAAACATTCCAGATCAGGTTGGATGGGGCTCTGAGCAACCTGATCTGAATAAAGCTGTCTCTGCTTATTATAGGGACATTGTACTAGATAATCTTTAAAGGTTTTTTCTAACCCAGAGCATTCTATGATTTTATACAAACTTGACATATGAAATAAAGAGAAATAGTAGAAATGGACTTCACTATTAAGCAGTAATGTACTTCCTTTCTTTTCATCTGAAGAAATGGAAAGGGAGAGAAAGCATGTATTTCTACACCATCATGTCATATAGGGATGTACAGCAGAAATTAATACTAATAGGTATGGAGGAGATAACACCTCCTTGACTTTTGTCCTTTGCCAGTGAGTCTGTGCCCACCAACAGCTCTTCAGATGAAAGTGGTCGATAAGAACGAAGCCCAGGATGCTAGCCAATTCCTGTTGTGTAAATTATGAGCATTTTCCTACTGCTTTCAGAGGAAAATAAAATGATTTAAAATGACATTGTTTAAATGTACAAAGCAGTAGGAAAATACAACAAACTGTATCGGTGGATTTTGCATTTGATTCTCCAGCTGAGCAACAGTCACATGCAAGAAGGAAGCCACGTGGTTGTATCACTAGATAGTAGCATAACAGCAAAACTATAAACATCATTTAGATACTGCAGATTTCCCAGTCCACTGATTTTGATGCTGATAGAGAAAGACTTCCTGTGAAAGTGTAATAATCTGCATGCCTTTTGATCAATGTCTTAGGGCAGTCTAATATTATTTCACTTTAGGGTAACAACTAGTCTTTGTGTTTGTTTCTTTGTCAAACAGATTAATATATGGGATACTAATGAACTGTGACTGAGACTGCATGCATGTAGATGTCTGTGTGTCACAAGGTGTGTTTACAAATATTAATGGAAGGAAGATTTAATTTTTGTCCCCGGTCAACCAAAGCAATCTTGAAAAGGTGCTGTAAGGATATATTCCTGCTTTCAGAGACACTAGTACTGATGCTGTGCTGAGCCTTTCAGATTTGAAACTTGCAACTAACCGGTCATGCGTGAATGTTACTTCCTGACTTGTATGTGTGCGCATATAAATTATGTGTAAGCTAAAATATGAGCCTAGCTGTGCAAAGCTATTCCTTGTATCTGGTAGAGGGAACCTAGCTGTGATTAAAATGCATTCTAGGCAAAGATATTTTTCTACATAAAATGTTGCCAAACACTTATATGTGCATAGAGAAATGTTCACACTAAATCTTGGCTCTGTGACTGCTGTTTCATGTTTAAATTTGGTCTTAGGAATTACAGATGCAGAAAATATCTTTTTACTTCAGCTGTTATAAAACAAAGCTTCAGTTGTGGTTCTGCACCACTTTGCATCAGCCAATTTGGCTCTTAGCTCTGCCATGTGACAGGTACAGTCATGAAAACTGTAATTTTTATAACTCAGTTATAAGACCTTCTCTGCTGTCCTTGGAAGAGAAATCTATAGAATCAGAATTCATAGAAAGAATGAAAAGTTTATGGCTTTGTAGCTCCTTAGAAAAAAAAAAATATTTAAACTACACAAACAAACAGAAATAAATTGTCACTTTTTTCTAATTTCCATAAAGCACATTGCTCATAAACTGATATTACAATATGAGCTGAACAATTTTAGGGAGTGGATAAGTTAATAAAAACATCTCTTTGTGGTAATCAACTCTATGGCTTTACACCAAATCTGACATTCATTTTTGCTGGATGAAATTAAATTAAGGCAGCTCAAACTTTGGTTATGTTGGTTTTACATTTACCAGTGAAGATGCGTAATTTCTCACAGCAAAGTGCAATTCCAAGATGATATTTAGAGATATTTAATGTTTAAATAAGGGAGCAAAAATATAAAAGTGAAAACAGAGTGCTTCATTTGTTTCAAAGGATCACTTCATCTTGGTGCACTTATTTTCTGTTTTGGTTTAATAAGCAAGCTAAAAACAGGTGTTTTTACAATTCTGATGCAAAGTCTAGTCCCACATGTAAATATAGAAACAGTTTTAATAAACATCTGATGAGACTTCTCAGCCATAAATACTATAAAACTATTGCAATACCTTAAAAATTTAAATAATGAACATTATGGAGGAAAACAATTTTTGGTTATTTCAAAAGTAGTAATGATTTAGTTTTAAATATCTACACCTCAGAAAAGTTGCATGTCAGATTCTGGATCTAGAAATAGACTGAAAATAAATATGAATCCTTAGCAGTGGGAAGATTGTACAGCCTCTTAGTTTAAGGGTTAAAAAATAAGTACTTGGTTTCTGCTTATTCTGAAAATAAGCAGGGTTTATTCAAGTTTTCCCTTCACAGGGAAAGGACTGGGCATCTTAGAGACTTATGTTTTGGTATATCAGGGTGGCTAGACCCCAGTTTCCATGCATAAATTTACTAGGAGAAATATTGTTAAATCAGGATTTTCCTACTGTTTTATCTAGAACTCTCAGAATCTGGTCATAGACAACAGAGATATCAAATTGCTAATAGCTGGGCTAAGAATGCTGTCCTATTTCAGTTTGAACAAGTAATCTGTGGCCCATTTTCTGAAAACCAGTCTTTCTGGTAACCTGTTATCTGGAAAACCCATCTCTTCAGAAACAACTTTCAGACTCAGTAGCTAATGCTTCAAACCTGTGTGAAGGGAAGAGTCACATTTAATTTTAGATGAAGTTAAATACTAGATAAGGTTATTCTGCAGCATTGACAATATTGCAGGAGTTTGGAGACCAGAAAATGAAATTGTATTTAATGAATGAAAAAGTATTTGATTTTAAACTGATTTTTCTCAAATCATTCCTACTATATGTTTACAATTATTGTTTCCCTGTAATGATCTGTAGACTTCCTCTCCGTGATCTGTCTTTGCTATTTGCCTGCTGGTCCACAATTTTTTCCACCAAGATCCAAGTAAAGGCAGCATAGAAACTGAACCTACAGTCATTACTTGGCAAATTAGTAAGTATTTACCTCTTTATATTTTCTTACCTTTTTACAAAGTTGTTAAGCTTGGCTTTTCTGTAATTGTAAAAGTAGAGAATGAGAACCTTATAAACTCCGTCAATTAAGTATTCATAAGCAAAAAAATGAAATGGGAAATTAAAGTATTTGGATGAATGGAAACATTTCTTCTATCTTCTAATAACTGTTACAGATCCTTCTGCAAGGTGGTTGTTTTGACAATAGCTAGGATCACATAGTAGGGAGGAAACTACCTGGAATATGACAGTGGATTCACCTCTCCATGCAAGAAATTTCTATTTGATTTAATTATTTTATTAAACAAAGAATTAGGAAAGATTTCTAATGGTAGTTTTGCATCTATTTTATGTAGGAATCAAGACCAAGAAATCAAACAACTCTCTTGTGTCTTTTACGTTATCTACCTTTGTGTGAGACTGATATGTTTTTGGTAGCAGAAAGGAATGTAAGAGGTGTGGCAAAAGGAAATTACAATAATACAACTTTTCGATTACAGACACACTGCCTTGCCCAAGCAACAATTGCTTTTTATGTAAGAAGGTTAAATTTTCAGTTGCAATGCTTGAAGTCATAATTCTTGCATCACCAGCAGTGGTTCTTTGGGTCATTTATATATCTAGTGTAAGCTGTACGAATTGAATGTGCCAGGAAGCATATCTGTAAGAGAGTACTGCCAGTACTGAGTATTCTTAGTCCAGTTTGCAACCTCTTAGCAAAGTGTTTTTCCTTTGTAGAT